>JAZGTJ010011474.1:0-16877 GCA_036877575.1 Botia almorhae
AGACAGCACCCCCGAACGCCAGCCCACCCACTGAGCCATCAGGACACACAGCACCCTTAAAGAACACACCTAAACCAGCAGCCGTTCCAACGGCCCAATCAGAGCCCAGCATGGAGTCAGAGGACGAGAAAGCCAAGAAGCTTCTGTACTGTTCCCTGTGCAAAGTAGCTGTCAACTCCCTCTCACAGCTGGAGGCGCACAACACAGGTGCACCAAACATCTGCCTCTGCATCGCATTATTCTTCCCACAACTTTCTCTCTGTTTTACATTCTTCTTTAACACAAATGTTTCAGAACATGACTTCTGAGGGAATGGAGTTACAGTTACAATATATATTAAAGCTTACAAAACAGAAAACGTTTGATAACTGATAATATATGAATTCAGTTGTATAGCACGTTTTAAAATACAGTGTTCCAAAGCTAATTCACAAAGAATAGTACCTGAATATTCACTAGCCTGAGGAGACATAGACATTACTAAAGAAATAAGGAGGAAACCAAGACTCGCCCCTGTTATTATGCAAGATCTAAAAAGTTATTTAATTGTGATTTCCATGCCTAAAAAGTTTTAAAAAGCTCCTAGTTTCAGCTCTAAAATATTTAATCAGCAAGAAAAGTTTTTTTGGGTGCAGTCTGTATGTAAGTGAATTTTAAAAACACTTTTAATCCATTAATTACAAGCCAATGAAATAGTGATGAAATGTCTTTGGTCAGAAGGTTTGGGAACCTAGTGTAGAAAAATCCCTCTGAAAAGCATTAACAAGAACCTTCATCAGTGTTTATAAATGATTCACATTATCCATAAGCTCCATCAGGATTAAATCCTCCACATCTGTCATACTGTGTGTAAAACCAGCGAATCGTTTCAAGCTCTCAGCTGGTTTCCTTTAAATGTGGACTGTAAGCTTATGTCAGAACCAGAGACCCAGATAATGATTCTGACCATTACACTCATTAGAACTGTTATTGAAACAAAGAAAACATTTTATTTCATCTGATTCGTCTCTGTCTTCAGGTTCAAAGCACAAAACTATGTTGGAGGCACGAAATGGAGCTGGTCCCATTAAAGCGTATCCCAGACCCGGGTCCAAACTCAAAGTTCAAGCCACACAACTTAATAAAGGCTCAGGCTTACAAAACAAGACATTTCATTGTGAAATCTGTGACGTCCACGTCAATTCAGAAATCCAGCTTAAACAGGTTTGAAACCCTAGACATGTTAGTTCATTATCAGTGGAAAAACCATGAACAAAACTATGCAGGACAAAAAGTTTATATGATTTGATCTTTTCCATGTGAATAAATGGGGCTTTATATTATGCGGCTTATGTGTTGAATGATTACAATGTTAGGCAGTCAGTCTTTTAATGTCTGTGTGTTATATAAAGTGTCACTTGTAACACAGTGTTAATCATTTGTGTTTCATTTCTCAGCATATCTCCAGCAGACGGCATAAAGACAAAGTGGCAGGCAAACCGACAAAACCCAAATACAGCCCGTACAACAAGCAGCAGCGCAGCTCCAGCGCTCTGGCAGTAATGCATTATTTATGCTCTTTATAATCATGGTCTTTCATCGAGTGTTAGTTGCATTTCAGGTTTCAATGTTGTAAGAAGTTCAGTTTGTAGTGAGGCTGATAAATGTCTCTTCTTCAGTGAATGCATCACAGTGGTTTAATGCTTGTTGTAATGGGTTCTAGTTATACAGTGTGTCTAGTTATACAGTTCCTGGAGATCAGCTGGTAGAGCATTGCATTAGCAGCGCAAAGGTTGTGGCTGTGTGGTTGTGTGTGGTACTGACACACGTACTGACATTATGTATAACTTGAATGTACTGTAAGTCACTTTGGATAAAAGCGTCTGCCAAATGCATAAATGTAAATGTTTGAAACAAGATAATATGTGTTGATCCTTCGCAGAGCCCCGCCCCCTTTGGTTACTGCTCTTTGCACAGAAAAGCATCAGGAGATGTTTTTATAATTAAGTTATAAGTGAATTTAGGTGCAAAAAATGCATTAGAAACCGTGGTGAAAAATGACAGCAGTTGCTGAACTACGACTGGTCAATAATGTTTTTAAGGTGGAGCTTATCAGTGGATCAACTGGGGACAGGGTTCTCCCTCACCAACTGTGTTCTCTCTGTCTCTCATTCAGGCAAAACTAACCCTGCAGAACGACTTGGTAAAGCCCATCTCACCAGCTTTCCTCCCCACACCGTTCTCACCCACCACAGTCGCCTCCATCTCCCTCCACCCCCGCCCCAGCACCTCCATCTTTCAGACGGCCACGCTTCCGCCCTCCTTTCTCCGCGCCGCTCCGGGACCCATCCGACGCACAGCAGGCTCTATCCTGTTTGCTCCTTACTGAGCCCTCGCATGGTACGGACACAAGCGTTGGGGACAGAGCAGCTGTTTTCTTAAACTATGCTATGCTACACACTGTTCTTCTCGAAACAGCGGTGTATTTATTAAAACTTTATCCTGAACTCTCCTCACTGTCCAAAACCCAGAAAAGATGTCGTGTGTGTGAGACTATCTGAAAACAAGAAAAGTGTTGAACTGCTTCCTGATAAACTTGAATTATCATGGTCTTCCTTTTCAACTGAACAACAGCTCTGAACACAAATCTTTACCATAGCACAGTATGTATTCAGTGACCAGTGTGATGTTTGTCAGGGATGTTTTACTGCAGTTTTGGCCTGTGTGCTGTTTTGTATCGTGTAGTCAGTCACCTGTCCTTCAAAGCTGTCCACTCATTTTTCTTTATCTGACAGGAAAACACAAGATTTGTGTTCTGGTTCTTCTTTTACTAATGCAAGCAGATTCCATCTGTTTTTATCATCGAGATGTCTGTGATAGGACCACCGTGGGCCCTTCATCTTTCTGTCATGTCCTCTGATGTCATGAGACTGTACACAGCTCTCTGATGATGCAATAATGTATAGATCATTAAATATTAATGTTCTTCATAGTTGTATTTAATGTTTACCTATCAGGTTGTGATACTAGTCGTGTTTTATGAGCTGGTTAAGGTAAGGTAAGGTTTAAGAGAAAGAGGTACATTATTATTTTTAGTGACTGAAAGATCAAATTGTCCATTCACTGAGAATATTTTATTTGGCTGTGAAATTCCATGGTCCATATTATATATGTATGTATGTATGTATGTCTGAGAGTCTGTACATAAAGATAATACATTTTCAATAAAATAATATATTGAAATGATTTTTTAAAAACATTTGAGTTGATATTTCAATTAGTCTTGAACAAATCAAATTATTTTAATGTAATGTAAAGGATAATGTACATTTAGCCATTATTATCACAGTTTTTTAAAAAATGGTTATTGGTTGATTATCACTTCATGCCCACTTGCCAAGTAACTAGTCAAAAGTATACTGTATGAAATATTGTTTTGGGTTCAAATGATATTATTAGCTTACTTGTCGAGCCAACAGTACAAGAGACGGATCACAAGCACAGCTGGGTAGGAAAAATAAAGCTACCAGAGCAGCTGTCAGTTATGCAGTGTTGCCATGGACACAGTCTGTGTGCATAAATATTTGACTGCTGAATTGTCATAATTGACCAATCAGATTGAAGTATTGCAGAGAGACGCCTAACAAACAAATCTACATAACATGAACTATGAATCTGTCTAACCTTGTCAGATACGATTTAATAATGAACATATACATTTCTCTGTTTGTGGTAGATATTTGTTTAAAGAGGATTAAAATGTAAATATATTATTGTTTTATGATGTATTTTTAATAATCTCTTGTGTGTTTCTGTCATCATGAATGACTTATTCAGATCTGTTAATATAAACATCATGATCAACGCAGGGCTTAAGTTCTTTGAAAAATCTGTTTGAAGTTCAAGTAATGGATCCAGGCCCGTCATTAATGTGCTGATGACTGGTGCTAATTCCAGGGACCACAACAAATATATGTACATAAGCTCCATAAGTTTAAGATTACGAGGGAAATGCTTTTAATCCACCCTCTCTCTATTTGTGCCATATGATGACTTCATTTGTCTTGGTAATTTGACTGTAAATATGTTTGCAATGATAAGACACAGATCTCACAGTCCAGCCAGTGAATGTTGATAAAAGAAGGCTGCCCATCAGCATGTCTGTGATGGTAATACTGCTTGACTGCTGTCCAGCTCTCAGTGAGAGACGCTTAAAGAGGACAAATCCCTGTAAAATATTCTCTCCAAAAGGTGGAGAGGTCTTTGTGGAAAGGTCCTGAGTAAATGTACAGTTTTCCTCTCTCCACACTGCTCTACTAAAACTCTGCTGTTATTTCAGTGTTGACTTTAAACCACATGATCACACAGAATTGCTGTAGCGTTTCTTATAAACCCAAACTGCATCAACAGCATGGCATCATATGACAGTATATCAACAGTAATTGTTTGCTTTATAAAACACTACTTCGCTGTCACTGTAATATATAGTATTAAATTTTAAACTACATATCCAAACCTTTATCCATTTAAAATCTTGAACAGTCCAAACACACAGAATCGGACTTGATTTCATTCTAAGATGTTTGTGAATTTCAATTTTAAAATCAAGTTTGTATGTTGGATTTGTAAGACAGTCCCGTGAGACGTGGAAACTGCTGTTTCATTTGTCTGTAGTCATAAAAGTTTTACATGACACATATTTATAGATTATAGTGTTGTAAACAAAAGCCTGTCTGCGGCATACAAAAACAACTGAGCAGAACAAATACAGCCTGCATAAATTCACATGAGCATTGCACTCTTATATCACAATAATTTATTGTTTTTTCCCTAATTTGATTGATTCCCTAATAATATGTTAACTCAACAGCGACCTCTGTTGACGGCATCATTCTGCTGTATACAAACACAAAATAAACAAAGTTAAGATGAACTGATAGCAATAATTATTTATTTTCATTTAATTAGATACTATGACAATACTATTATGCATTTCATTAGCTCTGTACTTGTCCTCTGCATAATAACAATAGAGTTTAATCTATTAGAGTGAATTATTGTTGCCATGATAACTGGGTAGTGAACATTAGGGCTGTCATGGTATTACAATTTACCACATGGTTATCTGACACATGCTGTCACTGAACTCTGTGTTCTGTATTTCATTTTCTTACTTTTTGAGAAAGTGACCCCAGCTAGAACAGCTATTCACCTGAGAAAGAGAGAGAGAGAGAGAGAGAGAGATTCATTGACATGTTGCCAATTCTGCTGATGCCTGAGGAAAGAGCCATTGTCCTGCCAGTGTAAGTTCCAGTAGGTTCCCCTCTGAGTTGGGCATGAGGAACACAGATGCCCTGCCAGTCTCCGCTGGTCAGACTGTCCTCAAGGATGAAAAGCTGTAATTACATATCAGCACAATTACTGCAGGCTGTCCGGAAAACAATACACTGAGCTGGCTCTGTTTTTGCATCGACTCATTACTGCAGTAAGATCTGTGTTAAATCTGGCAGGACATTCTGGCCAACAATTCTAAGACTAGATCAAGTCAAAGTTTATTCATCAAATGCACAACAATAACAGCTGGCAATGAAATGTGGAAATACATCTGACTGAGATTGTAAAAACATTTGTCCCTTTAAATACCGTTGGCCTGCACTGCTGCTTAGTTTAGAGGTTTCACAGCAGTCCACATGAGATCCAAACAGATTGTGTAAAGTTTTCAAAAGAAGAAAACAAGACAAACTATTCATTAGTGAATCACATAAGGAGCGGTTTCCAGTATGATGACTCGATGGACAAACAGCGACACCTCGTGGAAACTTTCCACACCTCATTCCAGTCTCAGTTTTTAGGTTATTGTGAGCACACAATCTTACCATAGCAACTGCATCTTGCCATGCTTTTCTATTTATGGATTCTAGATGGTGTCTTCAATGATAAAGTCTCCTTCATTTCACTAACATTTTCAATGGAATGCGAAATCAAGCTATTCTACCATACGAAATTAGCCTATTGATTCAAGAGTGTGTCTGTCTTATCATTTCTGTTTGTCACATTGTTCTGTTACATGATGTAAATGTCATGTTTCCATGAAGAACAAATAACACTTTCTACGCTTTCCTGTAGCTCAGTGGTTAGAGCATGGTGTTAATGACACCAAGGACATGGGTTCGATCCTAGGGATTGCACATACACAATATATGGTATAGTGATCAATGTGTAGTATAATGCAATGTAACTCGTCTGCCAAATGCCTAAATGTAAATGTAACAATGTCGTGCTTATGACTTCGGGAGAGACGTCCAGTGCAATCGATGCAAGAATGAAGCTTTCAAAACACTGACTGTAATATGAGATATTTCATGCGAAAAACACGTTGCCACAATACTTTATAATTTTGTCCCTTAAAACTACCTCTTGCATCACTGCTCATATTTAAAGACACCATGTTATTAAAACTTTAAAAGCGATGAGATGCCGTTTTGTTTGAATGGCGCACTGTGTCTTTAAGGAAAGTCACGCTACAGTATTGTGCAGATAGGAGTGGCTGTGATGGGCACAAAACAGCGTCGTGCTGCTTCTCAAAGACAATTACACACAATGAATCACACCGACTCAAGGGCTCAGTGAGGAGAAACGGTCATTTTCTTTTTCTGTTCATAATTCTGCATCTGTGTGCTGAAGGATGCTTCAGACTTCTACAGTAGACCACAGGGAGCAAATCAACTGTACGTGCACTGCAACACTGTCTTTAGCTTGACCAGCACAACAGTATTATTATCCATAGAGAAGGCAGATCGCGTCCTGCTGGGGTAAGTTAGTCCGGGGTTTTCCTTATTTTCCCCCAGCAATACACTGCTTTGTCCATGCAATAACCTCCAAACTATAAAATACAGTTCATGCTGTCTGCCGGTCCGTGGCTCCGGCTAGCCATGAGTCGTGCACGCTGCCTCAAATCTGACTAATGTTCATGTGCAGTGAATGGCCGCGTTGCATTAAAAGGCGCGTTTACCGGACAGGTCGTTCTGCTGTGTTCTGGTGAATGCGAGAGTTCCAGTGCGCACATGATTTGTAATGGTTACAGTATTTAGGCCAGATTTGCTTTGTGTGAGCACGAGCGAGTGTTTGCATGTAACTTTCAGGCAGCTGTTGGTTCTACAGACACTTTCACCGCCAGTGCTGGACCTCTGGTGTCCTCATGCATCCAGATCAGACTCTTACCAGCGGCCACAGTGTGACTGTGAATGTTCATTCTTAAACTGTTTCAAGAACATGTCCATACCTTTTTTTTGCTTGCACTTGTGTAAATAAGATGATTTGGGTTATGACTCTTTTCATGAAGTATATACAGTAGAGAATACAGTAAAAAGCAACAAGAATCATAAATGACAGAAAACCCAAAAGGTCTGGACAAATTATGGTAATGAGAATGTTCAGGGAAATCTGCTTAATTGTCATTAAAGTAATGTAGTGCAAAAACCTTTAATTGACCTAAAATAGACTCAGATTTTCATGAATTTTGATTTTGGGTTTCTTCTGAATAATGAATTCAAGCGTGCATTTTCCCTTGCAGTGCTAGCAGCTCTCTGCATCTTCTACTGCACACTCAGCTTGTTGATGAAAATGGTTTATAAAGGCATTAATTTGGAGTCTTTACTCTGAGCAGTAGATCTGAAGTGTTCCTGTGTGATTACTGGATTTTGACATGGTCGTTTCTAATCTCAGATCAGTTTATGAGGAGGTCTTTAGTGCTCTGATTAAATCAGAATATTGGAATGAGTGCACAGATTGAGAATCTACCTGTGCTGAATGCCAGAAATCTGAATCACAAAAGTAGGTCATAAAGCAGCAGTTCACCAAAAAGACTCAGAGTTACTTTTATATACTTCCAAACCAGAGTGGTGTTGTTTTTCTGTGGGACACACACACACAGAATCTTCAAGCAGCTACTCTTTTGTTAATACTAATGTAGTTTTGATCTGTTTCTCACATCCAGTTATTAAATGAAGTTTTATTAACTAAGTTCAGGAGGAGCACGGTCATGTAATCCAACCAATCAGCACGCAACAACGCATATATATAGCCGTCCCTCACCTCCGTCACATGACAGTCTCGCAGCATCCCTCCACCACCCCATCACCTCACTCTTAGCTGGTATCTACCTCAGTCAAAGACGGGGGGAGTACTCTGGGTTCGGGCCAAATTCGGAGCTCGGGGCCCTCCCCCCGGACAGCACGCCAAATACGCATCAGTGATCATTTGCGATTGCATGTTAGTGCGAACTCGTGAAATAGCCCCAAAAGACTTATTGAAATCGTATTGGAATACTTTTGTGATCTGTCACTATCAGTTTCAAATATTTTTCACATGTTACGTCTCTTTGTAACTCCCTCCTGATTCTCTCTCTTTCTCATCTTTGTTCTCTCTGCTCTTCCGCTGCATCCTTTTTGCATTATTTCAGAGCATGGGCCAGAGCAGCGCATGCGAGTGCGTGTAGCTGATGTCCTGCATCACTGTGGAAGGTGAGTGTGTTTGTCAGCTCTCTGTAAAGTCTTCAGTCAGATCTCTGTGTGGCTGTGACAGTAATGCTTTCCAATTCAGATTATTTCACTTGAGCATCTTTTCTCGGTTTGTCTGTTTTTGTGTCATTCTGGTATTTCTGGCAAAGTCAAATGTTGTTCTGAGGACGGATTTGTTGGAAATCTTTGCTTGTTTTAAAATGTGCTTCTGTGTTTAGCATAAAAACAGAACAGAAATGCAGTGTGTTGTCCTGGCATTGAAAAATGAATAAAAAAATAAGCAATCTGTCCTTCTCTCTGTCTGTTCCTTACCTTTATGTGTTTTCCAACTGGTAATGCTGTTATTTCTCGCGTGGAACACAAAAGGAGAAATATATATGATTTATCATTCGCTAACTTCTTTACATTCTAAATAATAAATAATTATATGCTGTGAATGAACAGTGAATTCTGAAACTACCGTCTGATAGGAAAATGTGTTTTATAACCTCTTGCAGCTGTTAAGTAAAGAACGGAAGCTGTTTCAGAATGGATGCCTCCACGATCTTACCCATGCTAAAGAGGAAGCTGGCTTTTCTGTCAGGTAAAGACTGAGAAAATAGATTTGAGATTTGTCTTCCAGGTATCAAAGCTTGTTGTTTTTTGTTTTGAATGAACTTAATCGTAAGGGTTAGAACAGACAAAATGCATTACTATTGAACGATGGATGTGACAGTGGTATAGAAAAGGCATTTGCCCCAAGTTACTCCATTTTATTTTAATGCTCAGTGTCTTTGAAACAACGTATAAACATGCGGTAGCCCACGTACAGTAAATTAATAGCATGCGTCAAACTGACATGCATGGGGACATATTTTGTTTTAGGGACAAGATGGTTCTCCTCTGAAACCACTTTTCTATTAATTCAGTAATTTGTGTTTTTGTCAATCTGTCCTTGAAACTTCACGCTCTGATGCTGTTCTTCTACACCACATTTGGCTCTGTTTGGTTCTACAGGAGGCAAGGACAGACGCAGTGGTTTGATTCTGACCATTCCACTGTGTACAGAACAGACCAGCATGGAGGAGCTCAGCACCACTCTGGACTACCTGCTCAGTATTCCCAGGTAAAAACAACTGAGGTTCTGCTCTTCAAGATGGAAGTAAATGCCTTGGTCTGTTTGCTGAGGCTGAATATCAAACGCCTGTCAAAGGACAGAGAGTGGAAATGAAAGATTATTCTGATTCATGTCATTATAATAGGAACTGTTGCAGCATGCAACACAAGACACAAGACACAGTCAAGAAGTTATCAGTTGTGATTGTAAATGCATTTAAGGTGTTGCTGGTCTGGCTCACATGATACTTTAACACAGAATAATTTGACTGCATTGGCTAATTGAGTTTTGACTGATGTTAGCATCTAACAGTGGAGCTGCACATGTTACTGATTTCATACTGACATTTCTTTGAAATGACATTTTACAAGAATTTCACAGGCCGTGTTGGTCGTTCTGTTGCCTCCAGGAATGAAAAGTTGTTGTGGCCAATTTTTTTTTACAAAAAGACAAAAACTCTGTGATAAAAAATTTGCTTTTGAAAACTTTCTTTTAAAACCTTCACTGTGTATGTGTGTTAAACGCCAGAGCACAACAAACAAATGAGTCTGTTTCCCAGCAGCCACAGCAGAGTCTTTTTCAGTTATGATGACTGTTTATCTGTGGCCTGTGATTTGTGTTTGTCATGTTTTCTCTTCTTCTTCTGCAGTGAGAAATGCAAAGCTCGAGGCTTTACTGTCATCGTTGACGGCAGGAAGTCTCAGTGGAATCTAGTGAAGACGGTCGTTTTGATGTTGCAGGTGGGAAGAAACATGCAGTGGTGCTTTTGCTTGATTGGCAGAAATCACCAGGAACGATGTTCCTTTCCTGACTTTTCTCACTAATGAACACTGTTATTTGTGCTGATTATTTAATGGCCATTTAAGTCCCTTTAGCACGACACCCTTCTGAAGTCATACCTGTGAATAACAGGATGTCAGTGATATTATGAGAGGCCTGTGGTTTTGTGTTTAGAGTCACTTTGAGATTTGTTGATCAGAAGACGCTTGTTCTTCTGTGTTTATGGGACACAGAGTGCAGAACTGTATCAGGCGGCAAGCCTTGTTTTTTACATTATGACTTGTGCTGCGTTCAGTTAAAGTCCTTTTAAAAGCCCTTCCTGGCAGCCATTTCCTATCTGAACAACAGCAATAAAAATTGACAACGATTAAATCATAAATTTTGCTGCTTTAGCTAAATTATAGTTTTAGAGTTAAAATAAACCAGGTGATGTCACTGTCACTGGTTTGGAAATGTGTAATAAACTGCTGCTTGATGTTGAGTTTTAACTTTATTCTTGATTTCATGATGAGTGTTTGACCTTTATGTTGAGAAGGTAGAAAGTAATTCAGGCTGAGGTAATTCTAACACATTTTTGCTACAGAAGAAAAGTAGAATATTTAGGGATTATCTCATGCTAAGGTAATGCTCTGTAAATCTCTGGTTTTAAGTGGAATGAAAGATTAAGATTATTAAAGATTATTAAATGTTTTATAATAAATTAAAATATTGATTTAAATAAAAGTCTAGACGACTCAAGCAGTTCAGAAGCTTTCAGTGGAATTGAAGATTTCGTGTAATTTAGCAGATGACAGTGAGCAGCGGTTATCTTCAGTCAGACTGCATTGATGGTGAAGATGAGAAGCGTAACTCAGTTTAAAGTGTTTAAAATGATTTGGACATTTAAGCCAAACCTTGAAATGATTGGAATATATTTTTCAAAATAATGGACAAAAGTATTTGGACATTTGTGGTTATCTGCTGAATTAATCTTTTGAATTTACTGCAGTAAGTTTTTGAGTGAACACTTTTAAGTGTTCAAATAGTTTTATAGGGACACTGTAAGTGTGTGTTTGTTACGTGTCACTTGATAAAGAGCTGCACTGTTAACGGAACTGTGTTGTTTTCTCTGTAGAATGTGATTCCAGCCGAGGTGTCGCTCGTGTGTGTGGTGAAACCCGATGAATTCTGGGACAAGAAAGTGACTCATTTCTGTTTCTGGAAGGAGAAGGACAGGCTCGGCTTTGAGGTAATGCAGATTAGCTTCACACTGCTGTACCTGACATCAGGAATCGGCTTAAACTTAGACTCAGAGACACAAGAACCTGTTAATGTCATGAGTGTTTGAGGTGGCATTATGGAACAGTGTTAAGATGCATTGGTTGTTTAAATGTTTTATAAACCAGTGATAATCCGTTATTTGTAGAGCTTACATCCCTCAGTGCAGTTGCTGTTTGTTAATCCATCTTCTAACAGGCATTAATGGAACAGTTCTTATAACAGCCTGTTCAGATGAAGGCTTTGAGGTGTAGTCATGATTCACTGGCATTTGTTTGTGGCTGTGCTGGTAAATTGTAACAATTGTGACTTTTTTTGTATCTGTATTTGTTTTCTGTGTTTGTTTGGATGGTGTACATTGAGGTAATAATATTTTGTTTCCGTCTTCACCTCATTGGATCTTCTTTAAAAACATAAATCAGAACAGACTCTAGAGTCTTTCCTCCTGATTGAGCCATGAGGAGTGAGCGAGAGGTTGGCAGGCCAGACTGTGTTGTTTGTGTTGAGTTAGCAGTCCTCCAGCACACGCTTTAACACCAAGAGACGAGGCTGTATGTGACTCTAACTATCATGATAGTGTAGATGTGTGCTACAGTATGCAGTCATGCACATTGTGTGTGTACGAGGCCTGGTGTCAGACAGCATGCTTATTTGTCTGGCTGCACCGTCCTCTGTCTGGGCATGAACCAATAATGCCATGTTGCCTGGCAACTGGATCACATGGATCTAGCCAAAGAACCAAATGACGTGACTGTAGAAGCACAGTTGGACCACTGTTTCCCAAATAGTAACGTGTGTGTGTGTGTGTGTGTGTGTGTACGTGTGTGTGTGTGTACGTGTGTGTGTGTGTATGTGCTGGTTAAAGTCTTTGTGCTGTTTGTACTCAAACTCGTATCAGCTGTGATCAGCAGACTCCTCTAGCTGCCTGAAACAGCAGATGACACAGTTTTGGCTGAATGGAGGTCAGTGTATCAGCATTAGGAAGTAGAGGCTTGTGAAAACAGTCTTGACCTACTTGAGGGTCTATATCTGAATGTGGGTTTGTATCTGCAGAAGGACCATGTACTGCATTAATCTTCCTGCCTGAGAACAACTTCACAGGTGCTTGGCTGGTCATATATGAGCACATGGAGAGAAACAGACCCAGAGGCCATATTTAAAAAACCATTCTCTGCCACTTAGGGCCCATCGGACCATCTGTCACAGAACTGCACTTTATTGTGCTTAAAGGTGCAGATTTGTTTTCTCTTAGGTTTTCGGGTCACCCTGCAGAAGATCTCAGCAGATGATGCAGAGATTTGCTTTCCATTAAAGAGGAGAGAGTCATTTATATTGACAGACTAATAAATACCAGACTAACTGACTGGATGATATTGGGCTATTTTGAGATTATTGCTGTCATCAAATAAGTATAAGCCTGTATATTAGGAGTGGGGTGAGATCTGGCAGGGCTGGGTGTTTAGAATAATGTGATTTAAAATATCTGTTCTTGGCATGAGAATTGAAATACAGTAAAGCAAGATAAAATATTCTGATGCTGTAAAATAGTGATTACTCAAACCCATCAAAGATCTGTGTTACCTTCATGAGCCATTCCACTCAATAGGCACCTGGGTGTCCGCTCTATAGGTCCTCTCCTCAAGATCAACATGTGTTTAAGACCGTCAGTGCAGTCTGATCGCTGTGGTTTTGCAGAATCATGCTTTAATAGCAGACAGTAGAGAGGCAAAGCTTTCTATAATCTAAACTGACACATGTATACATTTTAAATTCTGTTTATATACTTGGCAAAGTAATGTAAGCACAGCTGTGCATTGATTAGAGAACTGTGTTAAATCTCCAGCTCACATTGCAGATGTGTGGAATGGACTACAACATGTCCAGGCTGTTGTTTCCACACCGGGTTTGTCTTCTGGGTCACAGTGGAAAATTTGAAAAGGCATTATTATAAATAAACAGTGCTCAGATTAAAAGTTTAGTGAGCTGATATTTTAAGTCAAACAAAGTAGACATCAAGTTGATATCTTTACAGTGTGTATAACATTTATCCATTATAAAATGGATCATTTGAACTCTGGATGAGCTGCATTCATAGATATTGTTAAATGTAAACAAACTCTTGTGACTCATCATGACATCATTTCCTGAAGCTCTAGATTAATTGGTAACATGACATTTACAGCAAAAACTTCCTGCACTGGGCAGAAAACTGCGGTTTGAAAAGAGTGTCTTGATTAGTATTACCTAAATATTACATTTCTGGAGATGTAAGCCTCTTTTATCATTCCTTTACTGCTTGTTGAAGCTAATTCTGCTTATCTGTGTGACAAACCCTGCAGTGGTCTCATGGTTTTCTTTTATAAAAGCTTTGTGGAGAATGAGTGTGACTGACATGAAGTGGCGGTTGGAGATATTAAGCTGCTTCACCCACAGAGCTCATTCCATTATTAACCTTGTGTGACAAGATTTCTGCTGCGGCAGAGCGTTAGCAGTTTCATGCTATTCATAGCAGCAGTTTCATGCTATGCTGCACACACAGGTTGATGTTTAATTGGTGACATTAGTGAATGGTGCACTACACCTGGTTCATTTTTCTACTCAAACATGAGGCAAAAGTGTTTGTGTGTGTGTTCTTTTCAGCTCCTCAACGCAGGTTATGAAATTGAGCTGAGTTCACTTTCCTGTGTTTCAGGTGATTCTGGTGTCTGCCAATAAACTCACGCGCTACATCGAGCCCTGTCAGCTCACAGACGAGTTCGGCGGCAGTTTGGTTTATGATCATTTGGACTGGCTGAACAAACGATTGGTGAGAAGCAAACCCAGCCTGTATGAGTAAACAGTGATTCAGAACTGAGCAATATATGGCAGTACATTATTAAATATGATTCTTCATTGTGTGTTGTTTATTATAAAACAGTGAGAAAAACAGGCCTTGATTGTTTTCACAGAGGGCTGATTATATTCAACATTTTGATTACAATGATGGCTCTTTCCTGGGGATATTTGCGCAGTAATAAAAATCTATTTCAGACCAAAAACACACATTATATGAAAACCTGAGCAATATTAAAGGCAGGGTAGGCAAATTTCTTTCCAGAAACAATATTGTTATGCTAGTTAAAAGTTTCTTCACATCCTGATGGCAATCACTAAGTGGTCTAAATGTAGTTATATAAAGATATATGCTGTAAAAGGTGCAAGACAATAAAATGTTTGTCCAATCACTGCATTCAGTCAGAAAGCAATGATAGGATCTCCTACTTGCCTGTCAATGTATTTGCATACCTCCGGCCACCGTGCTCAAGCAGGCAGTCTTCCATCATGAGTGTGTTCACGTGCGGGTGGTGGTGCTGCTTTGGAGAGCACTCTGAAGGAAGTTAGCTTTTATTGCTGAAATTGTCTACCCCACATTTTAAGATTTGTTTTAGTTACATGGCACAGCCCAGGTGCCGTATTTAATGTAAAACCATATGCAAATGCCGTATGGCATTTTTAATGTATTTAATGTAAAACCGTATGCTGTATTTTCTTGCTTTTTGTTCCCTGTATAGGTCTTTGAGAAGTTCACAATAGAGTCAACGTCACTGCTGGATGAACTGACTGTCATTAATGAGAAAGGATGCCAGGCAGACAATGAAAGGTGTCTCATAGCTGTTATGTACTTCTCTCTTTATATTTTAACAATGAAAAATCATAAGCTGTATTTGTAAGCCAGTAACTCATTCACTTCTATTGGATTATTGTTGTAATTGTTATTGTACCTCTGAACTGCGGTGATGTTTATAATTCAACCAGAAACATGTTTAATGCTAAGCAGTGTTATCTAATAATTAACCCTGCGGTTAACTAGTGTCCGTGTATTAAAATCCTTTTTTAAAAGGTGAACTGTTTTTACAGGTGCAGTGTGTAACTTCGACTTGGAATTTTTTTTTTTAGTATTTAGATTGTTTAAAATGACAAGCATTCTCGTTCCAGAGTCTGAAATTTTCCCCAGTTTCTATGCCGAGAAACTGATGCAATGCGTATTTAGTTGACTGTGATTTTTATATTTTGGTTTGCATGCCTACTTTGGCCATTTTCTTTTCCCAACTGTAAGTTGATTGCTATGATGTTTACGTTAAACATGTAAATTATTTGCAACCATTACATTTAAACCGGTTCCTCTAGAAGCAACATTATCTAGAACAGCAGTCCTGTTTGATGCTGCTAGAGGCACAAAATTGCACAATGCACCTATGAAGACAAATTCACAATGTTTTAGTTAATGACTGTGCGCTTTGGGCCTAATCAAGAGTCTTTGTGTATTTATTCTGGAGATTAATTGGTTTTATTATATTGTTTATCTATATTGTCTCAGTAAAGGGCTTTACCTGCAAAAAAACTGCTTAAACCGGTCTAAGATGGTTGGCTGGTTTTATCTGGTTAAGCTGTTTTAGGAGGCTGGTTGTAGAGTGATTTTTGGCATTGTTTTAGCTGTCAAGATGACCCTAAAACCAGCTTGGCCAGGCTAGAAGACCAGCAAACAGCAGCCAACCAGCTTAGACTGGTTTTAGCTTTTTTTATCAGTACGGCTGGGTTGCATGAATAACTGTCATTGTGGGCATTTATAATTTATTATTTATACTTGTAGGTGTTCAGAGAGCAACATTATGCCTTCATTTGATCCTGAGACAGTTCTACAGACTGGTGAGTGTTCATGCGTGCTGTCTGCATTTATATGCATGCAGGATCTTCTGCTAGGAAACGGCAAAACTGTTGCGCTGCCTAAAGCTATTTTACATTTACATTTAGTCATTTAGCTGACGCTTTTATCCAAAGCGACTTACAAATGAGGAAAGGAAGCAACTTCGATTACAATAAGAGACAACGTTGAATAAGTGCTATACACATGGCTCAGGTTTTTCAACACAGTATAAGAAAGTTAATTTATTTTTTTTTCCACGTAGAAGTGGGGGTGAGTTAGTAAATTAGTCGCGGAAGAAGAGACGAAAAAGATGAGTTTTTAGTTGTTTCTTAAAAATGGCTAATGACTCGGCCATTCTGATGGAGATATGGAGTTCATTCCACCAACCGGGCAGAGTGAAAGAGAGAGTCCGGGAAAGTGATTTCCTCCCACGTTGGGATGGAACCACCAGGCGACGTGCGTTCGCAGAACGCAAATTCCTGGTAGGCACATAAGTGCGAAGGAGTGAGAGTAGGTAGGGAGGTGTAGATCCAGTAGTTGCCTTGAAGGCAAACATCAGGGC
>JAZGTJ010011475.1:183-16877 GCA_036877575.1 Botia almorhae
GCACCTGCACCAGCAGCCAGCCCGGCTGCTTCCCCCACGCACTACACACCCCCTTTTTGCCAATAAATCCACCCTCCGGGGTATCTTTGAACCGCCTATCTTGTCGTGTGATTCCTCACCCGTGACAATATGTAACCAAGACGTTATCTCATCTTGAAACAGTTGTCTTATTCTTTTGTTTCGACCGGAAGAGGTAGATAAAAAGCAAATTTTCCCAATCACTGTATCAAAAGAATGAATCATCAACAAAGAGAACTGGAGTCTTGCAGAGTCCTTAAGAAGAATTATGGCCCCAGTAGGAATGGCGTCCATTACAATGGCAAATTCTCATAGAGTTACAGGAATATCATATTTATTCAGAAACTCTGAATAAGAATATAAGTAACCATCAGAATTTAACAACTAAGAATCTAAAATAATATTATTATTGACCCAGTTTGAGAAAAATAAAGATTTACTTTTATAAAGAATATCACCATTATTCCAAATAAAATAACTGTGAGGACTAAAGTTATGTTTATAAATCAGATGCCATGCCAACAGTACTTGTTTATGAAAATTTGATAATTTCAAGGGCAATTTTGTGATACTGTAATTACAAAACAATAAGAAAGGTAGACTTCCCACCTTAGAGAAAACAATATTAGGGAGAATATTCCAAAATGAATCAGGGTTTCCTAAATACTGCTTTAACCAATTTATCTTAAAAGTATTATTTAATTAGGCAAAATCTAAAAAATTTAAGACAGCATATTCATATTTATTTATAACAACCGATTTTTTGACATAATGTCTCCTATGTTCCCACAGAAAGTCAAATAACATTCTATCAATGTCTGCACATACAGGTTTACCTACATGTAAAGACAGAGCGGGATAAGTCATTCTCGAAATACCCTCAGCTTTAGCGATGAGGGTTCGGCCTCTTAGCGATAAATCTCTTTGTAACCATGAATTGAATTTCCTTTTAGCTTTCTCAACAACAGGGTCAAAGTTTAACCTACATCTGTTTTTTTCATCTTTATATATGGACACACCAAGATAGGTTACCTGTGATTTAACAGGGATACTGTAAAGAGGAGAGGAACAAGTTTTAATAGCTAACAATTCACATTTATCGAGATTTTGCTTTAAACCTGAAGCTTTAGAGAAAAAAATAAGTTCGATAGCAACTTGAATTTGTGATTTATCTTTAAGAAACAAAGTGGTGTCATCGGCTAACTGACTAAGAAGTATATGCTTATTGACAACAGTAATCAGAGTCAAACGCTTTGTAGAAATCTAAAAAGAGAATAAAACTGTCAACACTAAATAACTCAGAATAATCTAATAAATCTAAAACAAGTCGGATATTATTAGCTATGTGTCTTTAGGCATGAATCCTGATTGAGTCTCGTCAATGACAGGGGTTTAAAACACTCTTAAGTCTTTTAGCTAAGATCCAAGCCAATATTTTATAATCATTGTTGAGTAGGCAGATAGGCCAGCAATTATTTATCAAGGAAATATCTTTTTTGGGTTTAGGAATTAAGGTTAGTAACCCTTGTGTTAAACTTGAGGCTGATTTTCTGACTGAATACTCTCTGAAAACATCTGTAAGGCCATCCGTGCTAGGAGACTTATTTTTAAGGCCCTCAATACCGTCAATTATATCAGTAATATTTATAGCTTTATCACAGGTAAACTGCTCCTCTTTAGATATAATATTAACCTTCTTTAAAGATTGAAAGAAAAGAGAAGCAGTTTCTTTGCAATAATTAGACTTATAGAGTTCTAAATAAAAGTTACTACAGAAAGAGGCAATTCAAAATCCTTAGGAGTATTGGTTAAAGTACCATTAACTTGCAAAGAATCAATAGTAAGATTCCTAGAATTATGTTTTTCCATTCTGAAAAAGTAAGCGGAGCTTTGTTCTCCTTGTTCTAACCAACATAGGAGCCTTCAGCTTTATACTTATAAATACTATCTAATTTAGATTGAAGCACTGCAAGTTCTATTAAAACAGCTTTTGTTAAGTCTTCCTGAATTTTACTCTGAAGTGTTATGATCTTTGAAATGACCTCTTCCTCTTCGTACCTTCTCTGTTTTGCTAAATTTTATATTTTAGTAATTCCCAGTTACAAGTAAATTTTTCGTCAGATGAAACTGTGGCCCAATAGTAACAAATTAAAAAGGATTTTTTTTAATTCATCATGCTTAAGCAGAGAGGAGTTCATTTTCCAATAAGAAGTCCTAAAACTAGTTTTGGAGTGTCCTGTGGATAAAGGAGTAGAGAGGAGAATAGTGTGGTGTTCTGTTAGGGGGGAGGGAAGGATTTTAACTGAAACATTAAAGTTTTTAAAAGAGTGTGGTACAAGCCAGTAGTCTAAATGAGAAACTCTTGAATGATTCTTGTTACTCCATGTATAAGATTTAACATTTGGAAACATTTCCCTCCAGATATCAATTAAATTGAATTTCTCCATGAATATTTTTAATTTTGAATTAGGAGAAGCAGATTGTCTAGGGGGAAATCTATCAAGATTGTTATCAGGAGCGATATTAAAATCTCCACCAATACAAATCAAAGCATCTGGAAGTGTGTTAGACCATAACAAAATTTTTCCTCCTATTTCTTCAAACAACAAATCATTTTCTCGGAAGGTATTGTACCCGTAAATGTTAATCAATAATACAAAAACATTATTAACACAAATTACCAATAAAATAAAGTGCCCCTTAGGATCAATATATTTTTGTAAGACTGAACCAGCAAAACGTTTTTTCATTATCATTACACCAGCAGAGTGCTCGGAACCATGAGCCATCTAAACCTCATTGCCCCATTGGTTTTTCCAAAAAGTAGTGTCCTTAAAAACCAGTTTTAAAAGATTTAGCATACAAAAACAGTGCTTTACGCTTTACATTATCACGTAGCCCCCTGGCATTGAGACAAACAATTGAAATAGACATAAAAAAGACAGAACAAAAATAATAACTTTGTAGAACCCTCTAAAGATGAAAGTGCATCAGTCGCTGACTAACAAAGTCAAATGAATCCAAACTTCGGCATAGTGCAGTCAGTCATTCAGTTCTTACTTATACAAAATGAGAATTTCCATCCACTTAACCAGACAGGTTTACCCTGCTAAGGTGGAAATATTTCAGATCCATCAACGAAGTGAGCCCTCTTTCCCTCCTTTCGAGCCTTTTCAACAGCGGGCCAAACCAGCCGTCTTCTTTCTTGATCCTGCGCAATGAGATCCTCCGCAAGAAGGAAGTTGATTGGTACGAAGAAACTCCGACGTCCTCGCTGCTTTCCACACGCCGTCCCTCGCCACTCTTGAAGAAAACTGAATAATGATGGGACGAGATTGTGAACTATTTTGGAGGCTTCTTTCAATTCGGTGAACAGTGTCGATTTTGTCTGTTGGGCTATGACCTCCCTCAGGGAACGTAGATTCACAAATATGAATGGACTCTCACATCTTCTTGCTCCTTCTCAATTACACCCTGTAAATGTAAATTCCATTGACGGGAATATCTTTCCAGGCCAGTGAGACGTTGTTCACATAACCCCATCTTCTTCTCTTCAGTGCTTAATCTCGTCTCAAAGTGACTGACTTTGCCTTTAATGTCATTTATTTCGGCACATACAAAGTCCACTGTCTTTTTTAATCCTTTAATTTTTAGGGCATTTTTACTCACCATTTTTTTAATGGTGTCAGAGCGGGTGTTAATTAGCTGAAAGAGCGTTGAGATAACAGATGAGATATCATCATCTGCCTTGCCTTTTTTGGATGAAGGTTTAGCGGGACTATCGGGAAGCGGTGTTTTAGCCCCGGACAAAGTTTCTCCCGTAGCTGCGTAAATATGACTGGGGTCTGTGACGAGGTCTAGGGTAAAATCTGTGACGAGGTCCAGGGTAAAATAATCCCACTTAACAGTTATTTTCACATGGACGAAACTTTGCATCACAGTCCTAAACAGCAGAGAGTGAAATCCTGTGATTGTTGCTGCTGAACACACTAAATGGGCGTCTTTTATCGTAAGTGCAGAATTGTCTGACAATGATGACGTCACTACTGATTACTAGCCCATCTCACTAACCGGTAGGCCACAACTGCACCCATCTTAAAATGCTAGATTTCTAACCACCAGGGCCCTTGTTTTATTCAATGCATCACTTTATAGTCATCACATATTTAAGATGTGTATTAAATTAACATAAGCATGACTTTTACAACAGGTTTATGAGATTCACTCCTCTGTGCTGCATCTAGACTTTCAAACATATCCAAAAAGTTTGCTTGATTGTCCTCTATGTTGCTTGTGGTAGTCTTATTATAGTCCTGTCTCTGAGACCCTGACCTTGATTGTGCTCACCTTTCTTCGTTTTCCTGATTAGTGTAGATAAACTAGATAATGTCTAGATAAACTCCTGTGTTTCTAGTGTCTGCTCTCCATATTTTGTATGGATGTTCTGTGCTCTGGTTTGTCCTACATTGTTTCTCTGGTAATTGTGGATTGCTGTTTGTACTTATATTTATTTAATCCCTGTTTGCCCTTGGATCCTGCTGCAGTCATTAACAGTATTAATGTCAGTGGGTCAAATCACTGGTGAAGAATGGTCATGTGCTGCTAAATTTAGACCTGATTTTTTTATTATAAGGGCACCATTAATAACATAAGTGCACCCTGTAATAAAAAATACAAATATAAAAAAGAATAAAATGAAACTCAATAGAAAATCAATGTTAGGTTTAACTAAAGTGGATCAAGTGACAGCTTTATATGTCCTCTGGGAGTTTGCTAAAAGGATTAGTAAATGAGTGACTAATGGTAGCACTTGTGTGCTATGAGCTAGCTGAAGTACACAAGTGGCACATTGGCACTGTCTCAAAAAATTGTTCAGGCAGCTATTATACTATACATCAACTGACATGTGAATAGCATACCTATCGTTGAGTCTTGGCTAATGCTTGATTCCAGTTTAGGCTGATATTAGCATGTTGTGAAGCAAACAACACAATACTTTAAAAAGGACAAACTATACTTCGGTCCCAACTGGTGTTATACATATACACTGTGCACGTACAGTACAATGTTACATTGCTTCAAAGAAGCTTTACATAAAAAACAAAGAATAATAATAAAACACAGAACAAACGTTAGACATGTTAATGGTATTATTGCAAATAATAGGTGTGGGATAAGACTAATACTATGCTATAAGGGATTTGCAATAGTACCATGAACTACACAACATGCAAAAGCAGCATACATACATACACACATAAAATATATACAGTCTAATATTGGACGTTTATAATTTACAAAACCCTAGTCTAAGTTAGACATCAGCAGTCTCCCAGCAAGCAAGCCAACAGGGCGACAGTGGCAAGGAACCAAAACTCCATTGATATATAGATAGAGAAAAAAACCTAGGGAGAAGCCAGGCTTGACCAGGAGGGCCAGTTCTCCTCTGGCATGTTAAAGCTGCAATTTGTAACTGTTTTTAAGTTTATTGTGATGATTTATAGTTAATTATAGATGTAAAACTGATGGTTCCAACTATATTTGATATGTTGGGCACTGAAAAATTGTGCTAACAAAAGCAGTTAGGCATAATGTTACTAATTGCAGCCATAACATCACACTGCTTATTCCCTTAGCAGGGAATAAAATAAAGCTTAAAGCTTTATATAAGCTTAAAGCTTACGGTAAGATTACTAAAGAAGTCTATCAAGTCTTGATGATCTGTCTCTGGGTCATCTCATCCAGTCCCCCACCATCTGGTCTCAGAGTTTGGATCCAGCTGAATACAGGACCTTGGGGAATGAAAGACAGACAGATTTAGTGGGTAGCCAGTACATCTGTTCATATGGGAAGTGTTCCCGGATCCGGTTTACCTAATTAATGCAGCCTAATAATCCCTTAGGGGATTTGAATAAAAAATCCACATGACTATGTGTAGGAAAGATTAAAGAGGTGGGTCTTTAGTCTAGATTTAAAAAGACAGAGTGTATCTGCCTCCCGGACAACACTGGGAGGACTATTCCAAAGTTTGTGTGCCAAATACGAGAAGGATCTACCACCAGCACTTGTTTGTGAAATTCTGGGTACTAACAATTGGCCAGAACCTTCCGATCGCAGTGAACGTGAAGGACTATAATAAGAGAGGAGCTCGCTTAAGTATTGTGGAGCTAAACCATTCAGGGCCTTGTAAGAATTAAGTAAGATTTTAAAATTTATACGGTGCTTGATAGGCAGCCAGTGTAGAGTTGACAAAACTGGGCTTATATGGTCGTACTTGTTCGTTCTCATGAGAACTCTGGCCGTTGCATTCTGAACCATCTGGAGTTTTTGGATTAGTCTTGCAGGGCAGCCACCAAGTAGGGTGTTGCAGTAATCAAGTCTTGATGTCATGAATGCATGAATTAATTTTTCAGTATCTGGCTTCGAGAGCATGTGTCGTAGTTTTGCTATATTTTTAAGCTGAAAAAAGCAGTTTTACAAACATTGGAAATATGTCTTTCAAACGATAAATTATCAAAAATGACACCCAGATTTTTGGCTAATGAAGCAGGCTTTATAGAGCATCCATCCAGAAAAAGGCAGTGTTCTATGTTGCTCTGTGCGGAGGGTTTTTGCCCAACAAGTAAAACTTCTGTTTTATCTAATTTAATAGTAGATAGTTGTTATTCATCTAAGTTTTGAAGAAATGTGGAAGAGGGAACATTTACCGAATACCAGACTGAGGAATGTGGCTGAGGTAATTGATGCACCTGAAGGACTCCATCTAGTGGCAGCAAATGGACAGAATGTACCATATATAGGATGGATGGAAGTGAGTTTTGGTTTAGCATCGAATGAAGTGGAAACTGATAAACTGGTTATACCTGTGTTGGTGATGAGGGGTAGTCAGCTTTTTCATCCGATCATTGCATATAATGTGATTGAGCAAATGGTGAATGACACAAGAATAACTCAGCCAATGACTATGTTCCAGGGAACAACTTGTCTTAGTCCTGTAACAGAAACAGTCCAAGCTTTCATCAAACAAATCCGTGTTGAGACGCCATTTGAATATACAGTGAAAACAACGAAGTAGAATGTTCATGTGCCCAAACATACATCGGTACAGGTGGACTGTAGAGTGCAGTCATACCGACCAAAGGAAAAACATTGCTTATCTTTGAGCCTGACATTAACTCACAGTGGACAAAAGGATTGGAGTTCTGTGAGACTGTTGTGACTCTGTGACCATATACTTCTCCACACATCATTGTCAGTGTACAGAACCCAACTGACCATGATTTAATGTTAACAGGCAAGACAGTCATCGGCACAGTTCAAAAAGTACAAGCCGTCTATCCGACTGCTGTCCTGGAGGGACCTGATTTAGCTTCTGTAGGGATTAATAAGGTAGAAACGGAAGTCAGCCATACCTCTGACACTACCTGGGTTCCGCCAGTTGACTTAAGCCATCTCAGTGAGCCTGAAAAACAAATTGTGCAACAAATGTTAAAGGAAGAAGCAGCTTCATTTTCACATCGGTTGCATAGAGATTCTAAATTTGGCTATTTCATTAAAAGACAATATCCCAGTTGCATGAACTTACCAATCAGTCCCTAAACCTCTATCAAGAGATGAAAAATTATTTGCATGATCTTATTGCACAAGGATGGGTGCAGAAATCAAATTCACCATATGCCTCGCCAGTAGTATGCGTTTGGAAAAAAGATGGACGTTTGCGCCTGTGTATCGATTATAAGGAGTTTCACCAGAAAACACATCCTGACAGGCAGCCTATTCCGCGCATGCAAGACATAATGGACAGCTTGGCCAGAAATTCCTGGTTTACGCTTCTTGACCAAGACAATGCGTATCATCAGGGCTTTGTGACAAAGGAGATCAGACCCTTAACAGCCTTTGTAACCCCTTGGGGGTTATACGAGTGGATCAGGATACCTTTTGGCCTGATGAACGCACCCTCAGCTTTCCAGCTGTCTTGGCGAACTAAGGGATACCATCTGCGTTCCTTACCTGGATGATACATTAGTTTGTTAGTCGAACCTTTGAAGACCATGTGGACGATGTAAGGAAAGTCCTGCAAAGATTAAGACAACAAGGCCTGAAGTCTAGCAAGTGTGAATTGTTTAAACGTGAGGTGCGATACCTTGGGAAGATTGTCTCTGGGAAGGTAGTAAGATGGACCCAGCCGATACAGCTGCTGTGCGAAATCTAAAAAAAACGAAAGACCAAACACAGTGGGAAAGTTGAGAGCGGTCATGGGTCTGTTAAGCTACTATAGACAGTACATCAGGGATTTCTCCAAAATTGCAAGTCCACTGTACGACCTGCTGAAAGAAACAGAGAGAGGAAAAGAGGAAAAAAAGGAGACAAGAAACCGACAGGCTAAAGGAAGAAAAAGGGGAGTGCCTTCTCACAGGCCGATTGTGTGACTTTTGCTAAAGAGATCTTCCTATGTTTTATGTTTACTGGTATGTAGAAATGCAGAAATAATTGCATTAATGAGAAAAAAACAGTCTATTGTGTTGCGATAATGAGAAGCCCCAGATCCGCTGGGGTAATTTCTGGATCAATAGGCAACGTCATCACTTTTCCAGTCATGAGCTCATATGGGCTAATACCTATAGCTTTCAATGTGGTTGCTCGCAACACAATCAGAACTGTAGGCAATGCATCAATCCATTTGTTTTGGTGCTGGACTATCTGTTTGGTAATGCTTTCTTTGATGGTATGATTTACATGTACACCATTTCAGAACTCTGTAGCCTATATGGTATGTGAAATTTCTGCTCTATGTTCAGCATTTTGCTCATGTTTTTCATGTTTTTTTTATTGTGAGTGGGTACTGCTTCAATTTTGAGAATTTGTTAGTTATTACAAGGCAATAGTGCAATCCTCTTGGCACTGGGTAGCAGACAGATGAAATCTAACTGAAAGGACTCCCAGGACTTTTTTGGTGGCTCTGGTTTGTAAAAATTAGTCCAGCCAGACTTGCCCTGCTGCCATCCTTAACCACCAGAATTGCCTACCAACAGAAAGTTCTGCAGCAGATGTACATGTACATAATCATGATGTAATTTAATTATTTATTCTTGAAGGACGTCAGGGACCACACACTTATCTCTTAATACACTAAATGCCCTCAGTGACAGTATTCAGCTAATCTTGTCTGAATTGTGGCATACGTCCCTCCTCAGAAACTCACAAACTTTAGTGATATTGTTTGAGGTCAATTGGTGCAGCTTGGATTGAGCTTGTACCTACAGGTGGGTTTTCATGCCAAATGTCACCTTTTGCAGCTGCTAGTTTAGCCAGCTGAGTAACAGTGTTGTTGTTTGCTTGTGTACATTTGGATTTCTGTTCATGTATGTTCTGAGTTATGGGGCATTCCAGAAATGCTGTTACAGCAATGAGTTTTGCTTCCTGAGCAGACATATTTGAGGGTAGTTTACGTAACATCTTTTGTTCTTAAACTAGAATCAGGGAAGATTAGGTGCCCATACTGCACATCCAGTATAAAAATGATAATTTTGCTTAAACTGAGAATTGTAAATATATACTTGTGTATGATTGTAAACAGAGTTTATGTGGTAAAATTAGCATGTTTAATGTTGTGATGTAATGTGGCCAATATTTGAGATCAAACTCCTTTACTTCTGCACTGGTGTGTGCACTGTATGTATATGTGTGACCACTGACTAAAAGCCCACAATTGGTTCAATTGTTGTTCAAAAGTTGTGTACATGGATCAAATCCCTGTTCTAATGGAGATTTTTTTCTGGTTGTAATATACAAATGGACATAGTTCTAACCCATGTAATTGTGCTAACACTCCACTTGTGATTTCATGTGCATCAACCTAGGTGATTCCTGCCAGGAATTTTGTCTGGGCCAGCAGCCTTTCGCGGGTTGACTATGTAGCCTCTTCCTCACATCGACTGTGGTTGGACACAGCACCTGATCATTAAGAGGAGGGGTGGTCTTCCTGGCGTCACACCATTCTGTGCCTCGAACCGAGTGTAGAAGTTGTTCAGCACATCTGGGAGGGAGGCATCACTGTCACAGGCAGGTGATGTTGTCCTGTAGTTGGTGATGGCCTGGATGCCATGCCACATGCGCTGTGTGTCTGTGCTGGTCTCGAAATGGTTGAGGATTTCCTGAGCATGTGTGCACTTTGCCTTCCTGATACCCCTGGACAGTTTGGCCCTTGTGATGATGGTCTTGGAGACGGTGACGTCATCATTGCACTTGCTGATGTAAGAAGGTCACTGATGTCGCGTATTCCTCCAAGTTGGTGAACTCGCCGTCAGTTGCCACTTCCCTGAACATGTGCCAGTCAGTGTGTTCAAAACAGTCCTGAAGAGCAGAGATTGCTCCTGCTGGCCAGGTTTTCACCTGTGTCAGAACCGGTTTTGAGCGTCTGACTAGCACTCAGACACTCAGTTCAGATGTAGATGCATGATGGGATCTGTAGCACGTTCTGCATACTGATAATGCTCTGGTGAGGGATCCCTCTGGTGGCGCAGTGGAGGGGGGGCTGGAGCCTCCATTATAACAACAGCATTTGTAAAAGGTTTATTTAGGATTAGTTGTTCTAACTGTTTCAGTGTTTTTAACTGTTCTCACTTGTTCTAAAGTTGTACTAACTGGGGACAATGTCGATCAAGCATCATTGATTGAAACAATTCTGTTTGGTTTGATTATTTCTCCTGCATACAATGCATCAGAACTCTGGCTTTGTTTAAGGTTTAAAGGATCCCTTACTCTGGCTATAGAACATGTTTTTTTTTTCTTCAACCATGTTTCTATTTCATAGGCCCAGTCCACCAGTGACTGATAAGTGTTCTCTGGTGGCTCTACTGTATTGATTAATGCATGCTGTATGTATAGCTGCAATACAACTTTCTGGTCCCTATTCTTTATAAGAATCCCACAGGTGTATATTCTTTAAATGGTTCTTAAGTTCCCTACTTGCTTAATGTCCAATATTCTATTCCTACCAAAAATCCTCATTGTCACTATCATTTTGCGCATACTGCCAAAAGAATTTATTGCTGTCTGTTTAACTGCAGCAACTGGAAATATCTGCACTATCACACTATTTCTTCAAAAGCCTTGGTATATTCTTTACCCAATTTTTAATTGGCTTTCCAGCTTTTAAATCAGTGCTTCTAATACATTACCCTGTCTTAACCAGATTTGCTTGTCAAATACAGATGCATTGACTTAAGCGTGGAGCTTTTATTATTTGTATGACTGGATTTTCTCAAGTTTCCGAGCATCACTTGCTCGGTTTCTGCAAGAGTTGCAAGATCATTATGGTGAAGTAAATTTACGGACCTCTGTAGAATACCATGACAGAATTAGTCCATGTAATTTCCACTTCTTTTTGGTGTAAACAAAGAATAAGTGGTTTGATTTATAGCGCAAGGGAATCCACGTCCTCTTTATCTATGCTATCACTACTATTTCCCTGGCAAGCCATGTTGTTATTCTAGTATTAGCGGGCCCTTCTGGATTCTACGGTCTCCAAACTAATGGTGGCTATTCCAACATGTTTAACAAATGCGTCTATATGGGGTGCATCTTAGCTTTCCCTCACAGCTGAAGACAAAGTAGATCAAATCTTATGCTCTTGTTTGGAATAGAATCTCACTGGAGATCACGTCAAGGTCACCAAGTTGTAAGGACCACCCACTAGCCCAGCAACAGAATCCAATCAGTAGGCGAATCTCATGTTGAGCCTTTCCTTAGCATTTTTGAGGCATTTCTCCATTTAAGCGTAAGCTGAGACATTCTCCATTCAAGCATAAGCCTTCAGTTTGACTATATCCTGGACACGTTTGTGGCAGCATGAGGTATAAGGGACTAATAACAATTTCTGATACCCTCATAATAAGTCAAATTAACAATTAATTTTGCCAGGTAGATTACACTTGAATCAACCCATAAGAATCATTGCAGAACATAATTCAAACTAAAATAACTAAAATGGTCTGCAAGATAAACAGCATAAGAGACACACAGCAATGGTGTTGTCACACTACAAAGGGCAATGAAGACCACAACAGCAAATAGTGAAATCTTCATTAATGGAGGTCAGGTCAGACAGATGAATACTGATAGCAAACTAAACTGGAATCAGGAACAATAGATGAGTATGAATCCACTGATGAATGAACAGCAACTTATCTGAAAGTAATCACAGTCTTATCTCTTTAGTAGAATAATAGTGGAGCAGACAATGGAGAAACCAGAAAGACAGGTAAACAAGCCAACAGATAAGTGATCACATCAGAAGTCTGGGTGTGGAGAGGCAAACATCAATGAGACCAGACAAAGCTGAAGTGCCAGAATGGTGCTTATAAAAAGACAGTCCCTAATTAACAGTGCAGGTGCGGAGAATCAGTAGACGGGTGAGAAGGAATGAGAAGGAACGGAGTTGTGATGTCTGGTGCGGACTAATGGCTGGCTCCGTGACAGGTGTGGTTCTAATTACTGTTGTTCCTTAAATATCAAAATGAGACAAAGAGTAGATGTTATGGTCTGTTTAGAGTTTGGTTTGATCTGGTTCTAAAGGACACCCTACAGGGATATTTAGCACTGTATGAACCAGACCTTCTGAGAAAGGCACACCTATCTATAAGAGTAAATGATCTCCCAAGTTTTAAACCACTACTGCCATATATCCTACAATGACAAAAATAAGACCATTTTACCCATTGCAGTATGATAATCTTAAAATTATATCAAACATACAACTAAAAGTTCAATCACATCACATTGTGGGAGGAGAATGAGAGGGAAAAGAGAAAGCAGAGGTGAAATTCGGTGTATAAGTGCCACATGGGAAGCAAGGAACCATATTCTGGGAACAAACATCAATTGGTGTTTTGTTGTTTCATGATGTGTTCCCTCAAATAAGTCCAACACTGATCACTAGATCAGCTGCCCTAAAAATATATAATTAAGTATCATCAGCATAATAGTTTAAACTGATCCCATGTTTTCTAATAATACTGCCAAGGGACAGCATGTATATTGAGAATAGCAGAGGGCCTTAAACTGATCCTTGTGGCAGGCCATAAATTACTAGTGTTAATTTAGAGTCCCCTTTTAGATGAACAAAATGGTAACAGTCAGGTCAGGCCATGACACGTTCTCAGCAATATCCCAAACAATTTCCTTCAGAAGCCTGTGCATTTCATCAATTGGTTGACACCACCAATGCTTAAGTTGAAATTTAAAGATTTGCTTTCATTTTTTTCAATACATTTGTATAAGAAACATGGGCTTTATTACCAATTTTTAATGCCTAGTGTGACGGGTGAAGAATCAAACGACAAGGATGACTGCGTGAAAAACCCTGGAGGGTGGTTTTATTACAATAAACAGGTGAAATACGCTGTGCAGAGGGGCGTGCGACTGGCGCGACTCGTGCTCTCGGTGCTCTTCATGCTCGTGAAAGGGGCGGTGTCCAGACGTGCTCCGTAAGCGGGCCGGCGGTCACTCATTGCTTTCTGCGTGAACAAAAAGAGAAGAACAACGGTTAGTCGCGGTCATCATCAAAGGTAAGTGAAGTTTAGATCGCTCAACTCCAGCGTGGGCGGTGGTGGCGTTTTAAAGCCACCCGCTGATGATCCTCAGCTGTGGCCGATCCGCTGGAGATGAGCAGATGCAGCTGTGGTGCGTTGAGTTCCAGGGCGACGCTGATGAGCCCGAAGATACTTATCACATCCCCCCCCCCAAGCGTCGGCCTGGTCCCGGGGGTGCAGGAAGATAGCAGGGGAGAAACAAGGGGCGGGTGGGGAACGACCCCGGACAGACCTGCATAAGCCGTCCACATGCGAGAGAGGCCGTCGGCGTTAGCGTTGGCTGTCCTGGCTCGGTGACGTACCTCAAAGCGGAAGTCCTGGAGCGCGAGAAACCAGCGGGTCACCCTGGTATTGGTGTCCTTGGCGTGGGCCATCCACTGTAGGGGGGCGTGGTCCATGAGCAGGGTGAATTTGTAGCCCAGGAGGTAATATCGCAGCTCCAGGACTGCCCACTTGACGGTTAGGGCTTCCTTTTCCACCGCGGCGCAGTTCCTCTCAGCCGGGGACAGCTTCCTGCTAATATAAATGACAGGATGCTCCTCACCTTCCTGGATCTGAGAGAGGACGGCTCCCAGCCCTGTGTCGGAGGCATCCGTCGGCAGCATAAAGGGGCAGCTGAAGTCCGGAGTGCAGAGCACGGGGGAAGAGGTGAGGGCCGCCTTGATCCTGGCAAACGCGTCCTCCGTTGCGGGGGTCCACTGCACTTTCTCGGGCTGCCCCTTCCTGGTCAGGTATGTCAGGGGGGCGGCTAAAGAGTAGAAGTTAGGGATGAAGCAGCGATAATAACCCGCCAACCCCAGGAAAGCTCGTACCTGAGTCTTCGTCCATGGCGCTGGGGCACTGAGAATGGCCTCGACCTTCTTCTCCTGAGGGCGGATGAGGCTCCGACCAACTTGAAAACCCAGATACTTAGCCTCCGAGAGTGCTAGGTGGCATTTGCGGGGGTTGGCGGTCAGTCCAGCCCGCCGGAGCTCCGAGAACACCCTCCGCAGACGGTCCAGATGTTCCTCCCATGCCTCAGAGTGGACCACCACATCGTCTAGATAGGTGGCGGCGTAGGCTTGGTGGGGCCGCAGAATGATGTCCATCATCCGTTGGAACGTTGCGGGGGCCCCGTGGAGTCCGAAGGGGAGGGTCCGGTACTGCCAGTGGCCACTGGGGGTGGAAAAGGCATTTTTTTCTTTGGCGGATGGAGTCAGAGGTACCTGGTGATGTACCGGGCCCGTCCCAACCGATCCAGAAGTTCATCGACCCGAGGCATGGGGTAGCCGTCGAACTCGGAGACTGCATTCAGGGGGCGGAAGTCGTTCGTCCGGCTTTGGTACCATCACTATGGGGCTGGACCAAGGGCTGCGCAAGGGCTCAATAACTCCTAACTTTAACATGTGCTGGACTTCCTCCTCAATAGCCTGCCGACGAGCCTCCGGGACTCGGTAGGGCCGTTGCCTGACGGTCAATCCGGGGGGCGTCTTGATGTCATGCTGGATCACGTTGGTCTGCCCGGGCTGGGAGGAGAACATGTCGGAGAACTGGCCGACCAGGTGTTGCAACTCAGCTTCTGGGCCGCTGACAGGTGAGGGTTGATGTCAACAACCACGGGGTCCGTAAGACTGAGGGCGGCGAGCTGGTCCCGGGTCTCGTGCCACTTCTTCAGCAGGTTAACGAGGTACAGTTGTTCTGGGTGCCTCCTCCCCGGCTGCCGCAGTCGGTAGGTAACCGGCCCAACTTTCTCAATGACCGTGTAGGGGCCCTGCCAGGAGGCAAGGAACTTGCAGGCAGAGGTGGGGACCAGGACCATGACGGGGTCTCCCGGCTGAAATTCCTGTGGTTGTGCCGGCCGGTCATAGTGGCGCTGTTGTGCCTGCTGTGCCTTGCTGAGGTGCTCCCGGACTAATGGCATGATCCGGTCAATACGCTCCTTCATCTGCCTCACATGCTCGACCACGTGTGGTGGGGGGCAGGCTGTTGCTCCCACGTCTCCCGGGCGATGTCCAGGAGCCCACGAGGTTGACGGCCGAACAGGAGCTCGAAAGGGGTGAAGCCCGTTGAGGCCTGGGGTACCTCCCGGATGCCAAAGAGGATGTAGGGGACCATGAGATCTCAGTCCCGTCGGTCCTCCGCGGCTACTCATTGAAGCATTTGCTTGAGTGTCTGGTTAAAACGCTCGACGAGGCCATCGGTTTGGGGGTGGTACACCGTCGTCCTCAACTGCTTCACCCGCAGCAGCCTGCAGAGATCAGCCATTATCCGGGACATGAATGGTGTTCCCTGGTCGGTCAGGACCTCCGCCAGGGTGCCAACTCGGCTTGCCAACAGAAACAGCTCCTGAGCGACGGCCTTGGCTGTGGCTTTCCGCAGGGGGACTGCTTCTGGGTACCGGGTGGCGTAATCGACGATGACCAGGATGTGCTCATGTCCTCGGGCAGACTTAGGCAACGACCCCACCAGATCCATTCCGATGCGCTCGAAGGGCACCTCAATGATGGGCAAAGGGATGAGTGGGCTGGGAGGAGGAGTCCTTGGAGACGTGATCTGACAGGTCAGGCAGGCACGGCAGAATCCCTTTACCTCAGCGTCCAGGCCCGGCCAGTGGAACCGATCCCGTATTCGCTGGATGGTATTAGCGGCCCCCAGGTGTCCCGCCATCGGATGGGTGTGTGCCAGCTCGAGGACAGTCTCCGTCTTTGTCCGGGGCACAACGAGGAGCTCCTTTTCCTCCCCCCTCCGCTGGGCGACACAGTACAGCAGACCCTTCCGGACGATGAAATGCGGGAGAGGATGGGACCGAGGGAGGACGTCTTGGCCGTCGACGGCCCGTACCTGGGCCCAGCAGTGCTTGAGACGCTCGTCCTCCCGTTGTTCCTTGGAATAATCAATAATAAAGAATAAAGAATAATCAATGGAGTTGCTCCAAGAGAACATACTACAAGATTGTTTTTGAGGTCAGGACTACTTAAATTGAGGGATTTGGTTTCTTTGCAAACTTTATTAGTAGTTCATAAAGCAAAACATTGTATGTTACCGGATGGATTGCAAACTCTTTTTACTGTGAATAGTGAGACAAGTAGAAGAAATAATGACTTT
>JAZGTJ010011476.1:0-16875 GCA_036877575.1 Botia almorhae
TGGAGTGCTAAATCCGCACATGAGCATTTTGACATCACAATTTCAGACTCCAAAACAGGCAAACTCAGCTTCAACAGTTCTACACTGAAAAAAGGCAAATCCACACTTTAGCGGCAGTCGAGCAAACCATGATCTTAAAACAACAGCAGCATAACGAACAGTGTTAGCTTCCGGCTCATCGCTTCTGTTTGAAAATGAGCCGCAAACCGACAAAATTATTTTTTTCTAACCGCGTGAAACTCGTCGGATAGTGTGGAGATGACTAGAATGAACACCACCTTTTCAATTTGTGAATGTGCGAGTTAAACGATGTTTTACTAAAGCACCATTCAGCATACCACGACGGAGCGCAGCAGGCTCGTAATGTTGTGGATGGCGTCACGAGTTGTACGGTGGCCTTGATGGACATTATACTAATAAACTAAAAACAATAAAACTGCAAATGTTGCCTAATACCTTAATAAATAATGAATAAAAAACAAAGACAGCTTTAACCACTTCCTCCCTCAGGATGATATTCAAACACAGTACTCGTCAGTAGCTCTGCAGTTTGCATTATAGGCGTATTCTGCTGTACAAATTTGTTCATTAAAACATTTTTTTTAAGTTCATTAAAAAATTTAAATATTTCGACAACTTCTGAAATGGTAAAAATAAAAATCTCGCTTGCAATAAACAGTTGATTTAATCAACCAACCTAATAAATACGGTACATTTATCTTTAATTTAAAACTAATTACTATTTTTTAGTAAAATTACTAATTTAGCTTGGCTATCGAGTGGTGTTTGAGCAGACCTGAAATGACAAAATGCAAGGACATGTATTTATTTAATGACATTAATTTTAATATTTCATGTTCATTTTTTATTACCCCACCTCTGGAAACAGTCAACAGATACATATTTGTATTTCAAAATAAACAATATTTGAATTTTGGTAGGCACATTATCCATAACATAAAGATTTATATTAGATAAATAGCAAACAATTAGATGCTTAAAACAAGGCTACAAAATTTGTTTTAGAAAAGATCAACCGATAAAGGCATAACATAACAGAGACGCAAAATCTGTTGTTTAATGAATAACACCTGACTGTTTCCCATCTCTGTCAACACAGATGGAAATTCCAGAAAGCAATTCAATAACCATGTTACACTGCAGTATTTAAAACAACACTGTGAGGTGGTATAACTTTGTTTATTGATTATTCAGGTCAGCACTATGTTTGCGCTGATGCGACCGAAGGTGGTCCAATCGCTTGAAGCTGAGTCCACAGATACCGCAGCAGTACGGTCTTTCTCCCGTGTGGGTGCGCTGATGGACTTTCAAGATGTCTGCCCGGGTGAAGCTTTTATTGCACACGGTACACTGATGTGGTTTCTCCTGTGTGTGAATGCGTCGATGCAGCTTGAGGTTCCACAGCCGGCTGAATTTGTTCCCGCAAAGCGTGCAGGTGTAAGGCTTGTCCCCGGTCTGGCTGCATCTGTGCCTGCGCAGGTCGCTGAAGGAAGAGTAACCTTTCCCGCAGTGACTGCACAAGTGGAGACCATCCCGCTGGTGGACACGCTGGTGAACCTTTAAATTGCAGGCCTGAGTGAACTTCTTATCGCACTGGTTGCAGGTGTAGGCGCCAGTTGAAACGGCTCGGTGGGAGAGTGGGTAGCCTTTCAGAGAAGCCTCACTGACTCCAACTCGTGCATCATTAGGCTCTAGAGAGTGACTGAATGTATGGTCCTTATAAAGTCCAGCAGGGGCATCAGCAGCTGTATCTCCAGCATAAAGTGAGTGTCCTCTATGACCAGCGTCTTCAGCAATCCCACTGTGAACTTCCGTGAGGGCACTCATGTCCTGCAAATGGCCTTCTTCATTAATAAGCAAACAGTGCATGTCTCTATCCACGTCTTCCATTACTGGGTTAACCTTTGCTGGCAAAGAGGCTCTAATTCTTCTTTTACTCTTAACTGAAGAGCTTCCCTGATGTCTTACACCTTCCACAGCAACGCTGAGGTCATTCTGAATGGGCCCAACCAATATTACATTACCTGATGCCTCCTCAGATCTCTCTCCAAGACCATTCAGGTCTCCTATGTCCATTTTATTGTAGCTAGCCTGCTCCACCGTGTTGTAGCGCGTTCGGTATGACAGACCCGGGACATCTGCAATACTGGCATATGGTTCATTATCAGTAGCCTGACCAAGTCCAGAGCTCCAGTCTTCCTGAATCTGCTGCAGTTCTTGCTCGCTGTAATTGTGGGCTGAGAAATCAGACGTCTCAGCTACTGAAAGAACAATAACGACGGCAATCACTGACATGGGAAAACTAGGAGTTTATGTTGAGCTGAATTAAAAACAAACCAGCTAAAAATAATCATTCATCAACGCATCTGCCTTAGCTTTTGAAACCATCATCAACAGAATCAGTGTTTGTAAGCTGTTTACATTTAAATATTTTGTGTGTGTGTGTGTGTGGTCATACTACGAAGACAACAACAAACACAACAAAAAATAGTAAGACACACAAAGATAAATTTGCAAGCTGATGCATAATCAACAAAAAACAACAGAAATGCTTTTATATATACCGAAACGGTATATATTTAATTTGCCCTACAGAAATCAGTAGCACAAATGCCACAGCAATACAAGTAAAAATACTGTTCTGATGCCATTTCAGACATGTAACAAAGTCTCTATTTTTTTAAATATTACTCCAATTTGTGAGTCATCAGATGATTAAACCACACCTTCAGTATCCAGCGTCCACCCATCCTGAAGCCCCTTGTTATCAGTGGTGATATACAAAGCCTCTTCTTTCAGTATGCAGTCCAGTTTCCTGTCTTCTCTCTGTGCAGCCTGCAGACAGCACAAAGACAGACAGCAGATAATATACTGTAAATTACTGTAATATCATTTGATCCTAAATTAAACGGACATTATGCAACGATTGAATTCTGACATGCCTGCAAGATCCAGATACAGTCACATTTGTTCAGGAAACTGATCATAATTCAGTAACCTACACACCTCTGCTGTGTCTTTGGTTTGGTCTTCTGATTTTTCCTTTCCTAAAAGTGTGTCAGTCTCCAATTCACAGCTTCCCCAGTTCCTCTCGCCACCGCTTTCCTGTTTGAGACCGCGATCATTTTCTACATGTGGCAAAAGGTGAATGCAACGGTGAGGGCTTTGATTTAGTCCATAGTATGTACATAAATATTAGCAACAGTCCTTTAACACTGATTTAAAAACGTGTGCTTAAACAATGTCAACACGCTAGCTTACTGGAATAAAAAACAAGAAAATTGACTACATTTCAAAAGCCGAGTAGACTGCAAACAAACCGGATGGTGGTGGTGTTTTTTCTCCTTCCTCGCGAGATGCATGAACTTTGCAACACTTTGCACACCTTCTGACACCCGTCTCCTGAGTTTTCCACCTGGACTCGCTCCACTGCAGCCGCTTCTTCAGAGTCTCCACCTGTTCTCGACTGCGGGACACTTCCTTCATAAAACTGTCCTCCACCAGCCGGGTGATCTCAAATATGGCAGCTTTAAAAACAGTCTCCATGACTCCGGACAGCTGTGATTGAAACGTATGTACGAGATCGGACATAATGACGAGTATAAGGCTGATTCACACCAATCTATGTTTAGCTACTTCCGTAGTAGCCAATAAACAAACCAGAGATCCTTACTACACGTTTAACCAAACTGTCACATCATCCGCTTTAGCGTGTTGGCGTTTTACGATGAGCTGCGGAAAAATATTAAGGATTATTTGCTTAATTTCACACTAAATGGTTATTAAATCATATTTTAATTGGTCGGATCAGGGCTAGTGTAGCACGTGCATTGCTAGCGAAGGCTAGCGACACAAAAGACGACCGCTGTGCTATGCTACCGTGCTCCTGTTTCAAAGCGTTACAACACTAACCACCTATTATTATTATTATGCTCACATGTAAACATGAAACTAGATCTTAAACCGAGAAAAACAAAAGCACACTGAACGTCGCTGTTGATCCAGAAGAGCTGCTATCCTGCAGTGGAATATCTGAAAGTACTTCCTGAGGCAAACATACGGATAGAAATTAGGGACAACAAGGCTGAGAACTACAAACGTGATCTTCCCACATCGTTATATTTTCATATTTATAAATAAATATGTACATCGATACATATGAATGTAAAACGGATGTAATATTTGGATTGTAATATTTTTTTTATAATATTTTATTATGCAAAATATAACAAATGGAGGCGCCACATTTATAGCAACGTGCATTTTAAAGCATAAACGATTGTAATCGTTAATCCCAGATATATTCAATTAGGTTAGGAAGGTAAGGAATTAATTATTTTTGTTCCCCCATATTATAGGCAGTGCCAGTATATCATCATATCTTATGTTAATGAATGTTGACAGGGTGGTCATGTTAATGCTGAATCTTTGAAAATTTTGACTTAATATTTTGTGTCTTCAGCCCCAGGAGACCGAATGCGACAGCTATGCACCAGCATACTTTCTACTAAACAACATAAAGTGCAGGATCCACTTAATTGACCTGCATACTGATTATTTTACATTACAAATTATATCAAAATGTTTTAATTCTTCTTCCTGATGTTTTCTCTTTTAATTTCTCTCTCTTTCACCACAGTGATACCACCAACGTTTCAGACAATAACCAGGCACCATGGCAACCCTAGGGAAAAATCACCACCCTTAGTGACTCCTTTAGCTGTGAATTCTTTAGCTCACAAACCCAACCAGCCTGTACACCCAGCCAGAGATCCAGCTGAAGGAACATTAGGTAACAGTGAAAGCCCGTATTGCCAAAAGCAGACAGAAAGGGCAAGTGCCATTGCAGCAGTCCAGGCATCAGCGGTTTCAAAACAAAATGTCAATTAGACTTAGACAGTTTCGGTTAACTTGTCTGTGCCAGTGATTGAATTGGTCATTAAAGTACGTGCCTGTGACATTGCAATTACGTTGCCAATTAGTAAGCCATGAAATTACAAAAAACTACAAATAAATTACGTAACTGGTACGCTGTAAGTTAGCTGGGATAACGTTAATTTGTGTACTATTACAAAGTAATAATAAAGTTTTATAAAGTAAAGGAAAAAAAATCACCCTTTTCGGAAAAAAACGTTTTATGACAACATCTTTTTCAGCCACGAGACGGGCATTGTTTGGAACTCTGGTGTGTTTGTATTGTTTGTTGGCATTCTCTTAAAGTGGTATTAGGTCTATTCATTTCATAGCAAGTAAACAGTTATGTAGAGGTCATGCACTGGGTGGCGCTGTAAAGTTATTATATATGCATTACATAAGGCTATTGCCAAACTAGACGGTACTATATGAAATTGATTACAGTGCATAAAGCGCTAGACAAAATTATATTATAATATATAATAATAACATAATATATTATAATTATAATTGGAATGAGTTTAAATATTTCTATACATGGCCCCCATGCTGCAATAAAGCTGGATAAGACAAACTGTCAAAACTATTACAAAAGCATTTTATTTGCAATATTCATTTGTTTTTTGATAATTCAAATATTTCACTGAACTTGGATGAAACAAGACATTACATGTCAATGTATAAGAAATAGAGACTCTGAAAATGACCTTATGGAGTTTTATTTGAATTGTAGTTGTATTAAATAGTATTTTAGACTTGTTTGTTTAGATCCTGCCTTATAAAGCACATTTTCAAGTTACCTCACAAAACTTTTACAGAGTGTTTTTTTAAGAATAGTAAGTTAAATGGTAATATAAATTCTATATATGGAAACACAAATAAGTCAATAACTCTTGCATCGAAATGCTTGGCTTTACACTATTTCACAGCTTTTTGAGTTAATATATGTTATTATACAAAGCGATACATTTTGTGCACTTAATTAGATTGATCCTGTATTATCACAAAGACAAGACATCGCGTAGCAAACTCGTGGATGTTGCAAGTAGACACACCCACAGTAGGCGGGTCATGCTAGCGAGGGCGGAGCCCTGATTGGTGCCCTCACCGGTGTCTATTTTGTAAATGCATCTACCAACGTTTCCTGCCTGGTCGACTGCGGTTAAAGTCATAGAAGGTGAACAACATGAGGCCTCATAATGACCCATCACCACGGTTACACCACCATCGTCCACTTGCTTCTGCGTGAAGTTTCCACTGCCCTGCTGAACAGTAACGCTCTCGATACCTGTGCCATTACCATCTGTGATGTTGACGGACAGTTCCCAGTTTGATGAGCTGCAAGAGGGGGAGGAGCAACTCCCCTGTACACCAATTATATCACACTGTGGAGGCATGAAGTCAGTCACCTGGACGGAAGGGAGAAATAAAGCCAAAGTCTTATATAGTTGCATACACATTTAGTCCTCCTTTAGATTTAAGAATATTGACCATAAACATCTCCTAAACAAAAGGGAATAATGCTAATAAACTAAAGTTGACTACATTATTCACAGTTAATTGCTATTCTCTTATTTAATAATAATCTGCTCCTTACCAACCTGTAAAAGTGAGGTCAATAAACGGCTATTTTAATGGACTTTGAAAGGAAGGAGAAAGTCTACAGCACTAAAGCATATTAAAGTGAAAGTGACATTTGTCAGGTTTGGTGATCCATACCAGACATGTGACCTCATATAACACATAGTCATAAACACACACACACACACACACAGGGTGGCGGGCAGAACTTTAGTTGGTTAGTTGGCTTGCTCAAGGCCACCTCAGTTGCTACCTGCCGGCACCGGAATCGAACCAGCAACCATCTAATTACAAGCCTGACTCACTAAACAATAGGCCACAACTGCCCCTAATATGTTAATCTGTCATTTGATAGAAACTTCCTAAATTGGGTTCACAACACCATGAATTGATCAGATCACCTGGAACGCTTGTTAGCACTGGGGTCATTCTATCTGAGGTTACCTTGGCAACGACTGAAAGGCGAAGCACCGCATAATTAGAATCAGCTCCTCCCGGACCTTCTGCCTCAACGGTGAGAGTGACTTCTGTACCCGAGACAGTGTTAGCAGGAGGAGTGAGAGACACGTTTCCTCGCGCACCGCCTCCACTCACAACAGTGAGCCTGTGATGACGATGAAACAGAAGAACTCATTAAAGCTAATGTAAGAGTACCGTAATAAAGTTAAGGGTTCGGTAGAGACATTACTTTGATGTATGCTTCATTTCAAAGTCTTTGTCATTGTTTGCACGAACTGTGTAGTCACCACCTGTTCCATTGGTCGTTAAAAGAAAACTGAGCTGAAATTCCTGTCCAGGTTGCATGGATCCATCTGCCATTAGCTGTGACAGGAAAGGTAAAGCAAAAGAGATGTGAATGATTGCATGTATAAAATAAAAGTATGGATTGACGTTCATCTACAAAATATTAGCAGTTTCTTTTCTAGGTAAGTTGAAAATGTGGTAGATTTAACCTTGATGGCGAGTTTGGACTGAGACATCTGCGTGGTGGTCTGTCGTTGGAAGAGGCTATTGGTGGTCATGTCTTTCCCCTTTAGGAACACCACAAACTCTCCCTCTGGGACCTCGTTCACTGTCACCAGGAAATCTCCACCCATCATTTTTTCGACAGTTCCATTAGACACTCTGAGTCCAGATACCTCCACTAGAGCAACCTCCTGCACCTCCAGAAAATCTGGACCTTTGTCTCCAGTCAGCGTTAGCAACAGCTTAGCGGGAAGGCCTACGTGAAGAGCAAACGATCAACTGACTGATAATAATGTTACGTTAAAAATGATTTAATAGTTAAACATGAGAATTGTTGAAACCTGCTGGTGGTCGTCCATCAATCACGGCATATCCAGGATGAGGGCCTTTGAATTCCTCCACAAAGTCATAAATGAATGTTATTGCGCTCTGACCTGAAAAACAGCTCTTTTAAATTAAACACCAAAGCAGTGAAATGGCTCTTTTACACCCGCAAGACACAAAACAATCAATCATTTTACTCAGATCACCTGAACAACATAAACTGAGATTTGTATCTAATATTTAAAGGTGCACTCCGTAATAGTTGCGCTTGGTGATACAGAAGGCATCTCTGACTTACAGACACCTAGTGGTAATTTATAATAATTTATTCATTAAGAAAAAGTGTTTAATGAGGGATTTTTAGACAAAGCAAGTTGCTGGTCATGTGATCTCAATTTGTCAGCCTCCATCAGGTGAACCAGGAAATGATGGCTCACCAGTTACTTTAACAGTGTAGGACGCCGTTGACGTCATGTCAATGTGCCACAGACCCATCTCAGTTCCGTTCAACTGGATTCGCTGCAAGTTTCCTACTGTGTGAATCGTTCCCAGAATCCCGTTGGCAACTGTGTTAGGCTGCGACGCACCTGCAGCAGTGGAGTAGCTCTTACTGTGCATATATTAACCAGTACAGCTCAATGTGGCACAACCAAAATGGCTTCTGAATTTACCTGAAGGGCTGCGCAGTGAGAACACGAGGCCACTTCCTGTGATGTAGATGGTAGCGTTAGACACAGACTCATCCAGCAGGAAGGGAAAACTCTCAACGCGTCCTGGACTCCTGGAACGCTGCAGAATTGTCACCTGACAAAAATATAAAAAGTACTCATTAAACGTACCTTTTTTGCATATCAAATCTGAACATCTAGTACTTGTTTGTTTTACTCGATATTTTAGTTTAAACGTTTAACGACGTATGAAGACTGACTATGACACATCATTTGTTATCATCTAAAATCGACGCTCACATCAGATCTGTTATGGAAAGTCAACAGTGCGTTACATAACTGTGGGAGTCAGTGAGACATCGTACCAGTGCTGAGGTAGAGGTGTCAACAATGATGTCAGTGGCTTGAGAGAGGCTAGACTTAGAAACCTCGATGGCTTGACCTCCAGAGGCCAAAGCCACATCATAATACACCTGAAACTGTGAGTCTGGCGTTGCCGCCAGGGCCCTTTTCCTCCGCCTCACTGTAGTCATGAAGAAGGACACCTGAACAGAGACGATAAAGCAGAAAATAAGATGGACAACTGAAAAGTTTAATGGTGGACAAGCACAGGTCAGTATGTTTTCTACTGTTTACATTCTCTAAAGCTCGGAAGGTTCACAAACACCTAAAAAGTAGAACTTCACATGCTTTTGTGATGCAGAATAACAACTAAATACGAACAAACGTTCTAACGTTTGAAATGATAAAATACCAATACTAATAAATACGAATACATTTTATAATGTTTGAAAATGTGGTTTAAGTCACAACATAAGATTCTACTATTTTAAACGTAAATTCTGTGTTTTTCTTCGGAAACAAAGTTTTAACAGTGTTACCGTTGACTTGGTGCTGCGGATGAGGGCGATGATGGTTTGTTCCAGTCCTATATCTTTAGGTGGAGCATCTGTGAACACATATATATGCGAGGAGGGGGGAGCGCCTGCCAAAGCCAACTGTGGGAATGACCAAAAGTAAGAGAGGAGAGAACAGGAGAGTCTGGGTACATGGTTTCAAGTTTATAATGAAAGGCTCTGTTATATTCATTAAGCAGAGTAATATGAGTTTACAAGAAAAGATCTTCATACAGTAAACTCAAGAGTTGCTGAATGCAGTGTAATCTGGTCAACAAAATTACTGAGTGGGGGCTGTTTTTGATGCTGTTCACATTTGATGAGACAACGCAATACCTGAAGTGCTGACAGGCACATTTCTGGGATGTCCCCACCGTCGTGAGCTTTGAGCTTAGAAATCTCCGACTTCATCACATCGGGGTCTGTGGTCCTTATTAGTGGTCCAAATTCTACAAATTCAAACAGAATCTATTACTATGCTACTTGGGACTGTAGAAGTACCATGGTAAAGTGATGACATCAGATGGTAGTACCAAGGTTAAATTATCATGGCACTATCATGGTACAAATCCAGATGAAACATGCCAGTACCGTGGCACATTTGGCACCTGTAGATCAGATTTCTGTGCACTTTGCATCTAATCACTCTTTCTACAGTGCGAGTAAAACAAGTGTACACTTCTTTCATTTGTTATCTGTTGATGGTTTTGCACTCACGTGGGTCATTAAAAGGCACCAAAATATATTCCGATGGTTCATCTTGAGTCCCTTTTTTACTGTCAATGATGTTGAAGGCGACTCTCTTGGCCTCTTCGATGTCATCTGCCATACTGCCTGTGGTGTCAATCACGAACGCCAGCACTGCAGACCGCGCGATACCCATCAGCCTGACGAAGAGAGAAACGGGGTGAATCTTAGCATGTTGTTAAATATTTGCAATGTTCATAAAATATGGGATTCACATTATGCTTCACAGTACTTCATTGTACTTCATTACATGCTAAATGTTCAAAAACACATTTTCATTGATATTTCCATGATACTATGTGGAAAAACATTTTCTCACCTTTAGTTGTGTTTTTTTGTGTTTTATTTTCCATTATACGTAAAGCTGCTTTGAAGCAATGTGACACTGTATAAAGTATATAGCTAAACACTGTATATAACTAAAATTAAATTGAAATTTATTCCTTTAGCGGATGCTTTTAGCCAATTAAAAATGGGAAATTCTACAAGGAGAACCCGCATCATTACTAACATGCAACTTTACGTGTCAGAAATCTTGTGCGTCCTGGCAGATTGCCTAGATATACAGGTGGGTAATTTAAGGAATCTACCCCCATACCGAAGGTAGTCTTTGTTGCCTATGGCACCACGGATGTCCTCTAACAACTCCAGGGTGGCCTTAGTTGCCAGGTTTACAGCAGTATTGTGCAGATCAGCATTATAAGAATGAAGTTCATCTTTACTGATCCCTCCCCGAGGATTCTGGGTACTGCTGAGGTCAGCATCGCCACCATGGCTGCATTTACCTTTCACAAACAGATGAAAACATATACCTTAATAATGTAACATCAAGAATGTTGCGCTGTACAGAACAACATTACTGTGTAATGTGGATAAATCTGAACTAACTAAAAATCGAGTGTAGTCCTTTCAAAGCTGTTACGTCATAGCTCACCTTAAATTGAACATTCAGAATTCAGTTTATTTTTGACAAGCCTTAACATCCCCAATTTTTTATTGTTAAATTTTTTATTTATTGTTTAAATTTATTATGACACATATTAATGCTAGCTGACTGAACCTTTTTTCTTTCTAAGATTTGTATTGTAGTATATAGAAACAGATACCAAACTATCCACAACTAGGTTGTGGTAAAGTTAACAGGTTAAAAGATTGTAAAACTAATTGCTAAAACATTTGAAGTTAAAATTCTTCACAGTATTTGTGTTGAAGTATCTTTATATCGTGTCTGCTCACCTTGAGGTTTGTTGGTAGAAAACAACCCCATGTATCCTGAGGTGAGATACTTCCCATTCAGGATGGCAGGCAGTATTGGGTTTGGACAGGTGCCACTGGCACAGTCACTGCATGTTGGCATCGTAACATCTGAATATAAAAACATAAACTCAGACAGATAAAACTACAATAACTTTAGTGATTACAGTAACCTCTGTTTATGACCCATTCCAACAGGAACTGTCAGATTAATTTCATGCAAAACAATAATCGATAATGTAGCAGATAATCTGATTTCTTATCTTCTCTTACATGTGAACATTGGCCGTTACAACGCTTAAAGCTCACAAAATTACACAAAATCTATTTATTTCCCGAAAATAACTTTCATTTTCACACCCAAAGGCAGTTCGTACCTGCAACGTTCTCAATTGTCAGATCAGGTCTGATGAGGTTGGCATATGGACTTTTGTTACCCAATTCAACCCAGTTACTGTGGCCGTAAAAATCCTGAAATAAAAGATTTATAATGAATGTTTGGTTTTGCTTCAATTCTATTATAAAGTAACATTTTCATCCCTTTCTTTCCCACCTGAAGCGTGTGACACACTCGGCCCAGTGTTTCTCTGGCAGACTGAAGGTTGTCTGTGCGGACGTTAGCTTTGACAGATGCTATTCCCTGGATAATGAGGTCGCGACCCTCGCCGAAGGCCTCGTTATTGAAATGGTGCGGTGCACTGCTCATGAAGTCACGGTCCACGAGGCCGTTCTGCATGTAGATTTGGTTCAATGCTGTACGGAACTTGGCTCCAGACACCTCACCTGTAGCTGTTCCCAAACAGGCACGCAGCAGTTCTTCAACTGATGATCCCTGTTGATAAAAGGAATAATAAAATCCCTCTATCATTTTTTATGCACAATATTAAAAGACTTAAAGTGACTTATATTTCATTCTATTCTTCACATAGAACTATTGTATGGGTCATAGGAAAAGCTTCATTAGTTCTTTTGTGATGCATTTTGTGTCATATTCTGTAGTTTAAAAGTCCCTGATCCAAGTGTCACAAATGTTATTGCAAGTGAGAGGTAAATTTGTATCTTTAAATTTCTTTTCCCTAAGTAAATATAACCAGTAAGTATAAGCAATAGCTTGTTGTTTAGTAAGCCAGAGAGTCACCTTGGACAATTAGTGAAAAGTAAATTGACCGATTCAGTCTGATTCCGACCAAAAATCATATTCATGCTACATTTAAATAATCACATAATGATCACTCTATCATATAATCATTATAATGTCAAATATTCCATATAATGTCACTCAATTATTATAAAACAAAACAAGCTTCAAAGTTGGAAAAAACGCAGGGAAAAACAGCATGAACATTCTCCAAAAGTCCCCAAAATAAATTTACCCAATTGAGGCCTTTCTAAATACAACAAATTCCACCTGTCCGGAATTAAGGAAATGATTTTCTTTGGAATATTTACACACAAACAGACAGGGATCATAACAATAATACCTAATGGTAAACAGGCTACTCACCGTCGGTTTGAAATTTCTTCCTTCTGATTCAGCCACTGCTTCACACACCTCATAGATCTTTTCTATTACAGCGTTACCAGTAACGGTCACATGGGTGTTTCCGCTACCTCCAACTGACACGAACGCCTGCACCCTGGAGACCACCAGTGTGATCAGAGCCACAACAGACACCGATGACATCATGATCCTCTTAATGAAGTGGACAAAAAGTTTCTTATAGGTAAATCATGGCCGTGTAAATAAACAGTTTCAATTTCTCCAATTTTCAATTTCTACGAGCAGCCGTTGTCATAGTAGGAATTCCATTTAAATTAAACAGTACATCAGAAACAGTAACAGAAACAGTACATCATTAATGCAACTATAAAAAAACAAAGTATAATTTTCATTAATCTGGCAGAACTAAAATAAAACTAAAACATCTATAGCTGCAAAAGCAGAGGTGAAGACAGACGACAAATTGTGCATTAAACTTAAAGCATGAAGAAAAAACACATTTAAAATAACTAAAATTTCACCTTGACAAAATACTGTCAAATAAAAACTGCTATTTTTATTCAAATAAAAAAAATTAAAATAGCATTTTCAGTTTGTTTTTATAAATAAAAATAGTATTTGTGAATAATTTTAAAGATTAAACAGATGAATTAAAGATTTTCCTTACTCCTTTTGACCAACTTTTCTCCAAACTGTCTGTTGCTCTTTCACAACCCCTAGAATATGAATCCTTGTTACACACTATGATATATATATATATACATATATACACGTCATATCCCACAGCATCCAGAAGCTGGTAAACCTCAGCAAATGATTAACCAAGATGGGTATATTGCATTATCAAGACAGGATTGCCTTCAAAGTATTGTACATATGTCATAGATATAAAAACGATTATTTTACCATTATATCGTATGTCTGTTGGCCTTTCAATTGTATAGAATTTTAACTATATCGACACTAAAACTCACCCACAGCACAGCAAGTCATGTGAAATGACCAAAAAAAAAAACTTATCAAGGCTTATTGTCAAAACAGTAAACAAACAGTAGCAAGATTACATGCAATTTTCATGCTTTGGTGAGGTTTTGGAAATATGGGCGGAGTGGTTACTGTTACTGAGCTTTCTTGGGTCACAACCACCTTTGATCACATAAAAATCATTGTCACTTCAATATTACCACATATTCAAATTAACCTGTTTATGACTGTGTTGGGAAGAGCCCCACACAAAGTTCTCAACAGTGTTTTATGGTCTTTGGGAATAAGTCACATTACACGGCCACACCTGGTGTCCAGACCAGTCAGTAATCAGTGTCAATGAACCAGTGTCAGAGTCAGTGAGTCATTAAGGCCACTGATTAGCAAAGTTAACCTAAGACTTTAGAAGGAGCAGTGAGGAGGTGGCAAAGGTTTCATATAAATTAATCTCATAAACTTTGATAATTGATTATCTAGTACCTATTGCGCAGATGTACAGTATTGTGCAACAAAACTGCGCCTTTCAGTCAAAGGTTATGAAATGTCCATCTCAAAATGAAAATTTCCTGGTTATCACGCAACCCTATGCAGTCTGAAACTTTAATGTCTTTTTATTTTTCAGTCAAAAAGAGATTCAGGTTCTCAAGAAAGCCATTTGAAGCTGCACCAAAACTTTATTTTCGACCTTTAAAACGATGAACCCTGTTAAATTGCATTTAAAAAATCCTGGAATGTTTTTCTCAAAAATCTTAATTTCTTTTCGACTGAAGAAAGAAAAACAAACATCATGAAGGACATGTGGTGAGTCAATTATCAGAAAATGTTTGTTTTGGTGTGGACACATCCTTTAAGAGAAGATCTGTTTTGTGGTTCCATGAGGAATTTTTAACATCCCAACAAAGGCATTTAATAACCTTTATTTTCTAGTCCATGGAACTGTCAATCATTAATCATTTACCAGTTACTAGCTATTTATACTGTTTTGGAATCCATTACCTTACACAGTCTGTATTACAAAGTTAGGCAACCTAAATCTGGAACTGTGTTTCTATATTAATTACCCACTAAATTGTTATTGATTGATTTGTAATTGCCATGGATTTGACTCATCTTTGTTGGATATCAAACTTTGTACGCAGTAGTGACTCAAAAATATAATTCTGAATCATATTGAATCTCTAACTGGATCTCCATGCTCTACTGGTATAGCTACAACACTGTATTAACGAAGAAAATGTTAATTAATTACTCTCTTTTTTTCTGTCACAGCAATGATTTCTTTGTCCTCTTCTGCAGACAATGGTCTCTTACACCCTCAGCAACATTCAACAACCTTGTAGTAGCGTTCTGGAAAGCAGATGCCAAGGTGTGACCAGTGGCAAACAGAGTAGATCCAATTTCTTTAGTGGCTTGTCCATAAGTGACAATTTGAACTGTTGGTGGCGCTACAGCATTTCAGGTAGAGACTCCAAAGTTGTTGTGTAAACATTTCAGACTGCCCTCTATCTGTGTGCCAGATTGTTCTGTGGGCTGTCATAGACTTCCATGATGGAAGAACAACACATACAACAAAGGTCTTCACCCTTTGTAGCTTGACCCCTAAAAAGAAATTGTTGCTGCGCTGAAACTTTTAGTCAGTGTGGTTCTATGAGTAATTTTCAATTAATTTAATTAAAATATGAATTAAAAAAAATCTTAATCTGATAAACATTTTAAAGAACTGGGTAAAAACACATAAAAGTGGAGAGCTATGGGGGCCTCCAACATAAATTTTCCTAGGGCCTCCAAATGTCTAGAATGACCCTGGGTTTAAACCACAGTCATGCTGGATTACCTCTGAGGTTGTTGTAATTTCTAGAATATTAAAAAGACTGAACCCTTGCAACTGGTGAAAAAACAATGAACTAAAAACAAAAATCCCCCAATCACAGACAAAACAACATGGCCCATATTCCTGCCTCCACTCTCTCATAGCACTCAGATTAACCCCCGACCACACGGACATACATACAACATTACTGCTCAGATTAAACTAATCCCAACCACATATAACATTATTACAATACATCATAACAGGTATGGAAAATTGGGACAGCACAAAAGTAAATATTTGTAGACCTGTACAACTTTGCCAACTATTTAATTTTATTTTTTGTACTGCGGAAATCTATAAAAAACTGCCACAACAGTACTGCATCCTAAAAAATAAGAGAACAGACAGATCTGATTGTAATAAGTTATCTACACTTATGCCTTATACTAAATAATATTATGAAAAAATATGCACGTATTGTTTGATAACAATATTTACAGTGAAGTCCAAAAACTTCAATCCACTAGTGAAAAAAGCTACTATTTAGCATTACATTTACAATAATACGTTACAACGTATAATTAAATCATTATCTTACAATACATTATATACAGTACATAACACATTATATTTATGGTTGGTATATGTTTGCTATCACATATATCGCGATTTGAGAAGAAATGACAGATTTTTAATGTGGTCTCAAACGTTTGGACAGGAGAAATCTCCCACTGTAACTGTACGCTTCATACGAGTGCTGACCCAGTTTTGATCTGCAGCCGTAGCTAAAAAGAGTTCATGTGAGAGAAACTGAGGAACAGAAGGAGTGTGGCACAGACAGACGGAACGCTTCATGTTTTAAGCTGTAAAAGAGGGAGCCCAGTGCTGTAATTGTACAAAACAGATGCTTTCAGTGGTATTAAAACTGTGTGCATCACTAGTATATTGTAACAACTCAGAGGAACCAAATGGAGCAGGCAGGAGATGCTTAACAGACAATATATTAAAATATCTAAACAATGTATATATATCATATAAAAACAATTAACAGATATACACATACAGATATACCGAACAAAGGTTTAGGTTCACCTGACTGAAATCGAATGTTCCTGAAACATTCATTTCTTTATATAATCATTAATTAATTTACACACACAGGAAACACAGAGTGTACAGACAATATGTCAGTAAGATATACACAGT
>JAZGTJ010011479.1:0-16871 GCA_036877575.1 Botia almorhae
GAGGCCTCTGCAAGCCCCGCCCTCTGCAATGACATCACTATGACTCGCCTATATTCGTCCAATCACTGCTTTGCTGTCTCTGACAGCTTCCGTCAGTGTGTCTAGTGGAATTGTGATTGTGTGTTTGTCTACTAAAGTGAGACTAACAGCTGTGAGGAGTTTGAGTTTTGGGGTGCGAGTGACCCCACCTTCTGTTTTACAGAGTTAGTTCAGGTGGATTTAATTTGACTGCAGCCAGTCTGCAGGATGACTTTAAACCAGACGAGAATTATAAAACATCTTAAATATAACTTGTTTTACTTGAAACTTCAGTTCAGACCAAATCCAGACAAGTTTAGATTGATGAGATCTCATGAACATCAAACAAATGTGATTATGTGTGGCTTGTGGTTCAAGATCAGTAGTTGGTTTAGATAGGGAATGCAGCTGCCAAATCAATAATGCTAAAACGATTCAGAACATGTTTCCATAGTTACCAAAAAGTGTGTTTACTGTAAGTATTATCCACAGCTGAGGAATTATTTTTCTGTTCAGTTTCATGCAGTAGGTAAGACGTTCGATACGACTAAGTTCAATGGGCCGCAGCGGGACATGTGAATAATTTAGCACCTGGTCTAATCTTACCCAGGCCTCTGTTCCTGCCCTTCAGAATTTCACAACAAATGACTCTCGTCTCCATGGATACACACGCGTGTGCAGTCATAAAGCAGGAATAATGCAGAGGAAGTGGCAGGTGACGTCACCAGATGTGGAGGATTGTTTTGGAGGTATTTTACTAGCACGATTAGATTCCCACATGCAGACGGGCCGTGATCATTAGCGCAGCTGGTGCGTCTGCCGAGCGTTTGGGGGTTTATGGGGGTTGTGTTTGCGCTAATGCGGCTGTGAACATCTGTCGCGGCTCAGGTGTCAGATAAACTGACACCCGTTTCTACACATGGGGACGTCAGAGTCGTGTTAAATATCTTGTCTGTACTTACACAGTTGCTAAACACCCTCTCCGATCCCAGCGGAATAAAAGTGTGTATGTGTGGCAGAGATAAAGTTTCTTAAAGGAACAGTACACCTAAAATTGATCTCAATTAGTTAATCAAATGTTTGTGTTACTCTTATGTCCCGATATTCTTCAATGGAATACAGAAGGTCATTTTTTTGAGGATGTCCTGGCTGCTGTTTTCCATGTAATGAAAGTGAATGGGGACCAGAGTCGGTCTCCATTCACTTCCATTATATGGAAAGAGAATCAAGGATGTTCTTGTGTGTTTGGAGCAACGTGAGTCATTTTTGGTGAACTTATCCTTTAACTGCTCAAATGGCCTGATCAACTTGTTCTCGTGAGTTATTCGTTGCTAATGAGCATATGACATCATTAGATGACAGACCACAGAAGCGGTCAGTGGAAAGAAGGAAAGAAAAAGGAAAGTGTGAGGAAATCAGGGGCAGTGCATCCTGCAGGACATGCACACACAGATCTCTAGAGAGCCACGCTGAGCATGCAAACAGGGTAAATACAGGAAGGAAACAGGCTTTGTAATGGGTAGCTGCTACACGTCATTACATTGCTGTTGGGCATCAGAGATCAAATGTTCAAAGTTCACGAGGCTGTGGAATAAACACACACAAGCTATTGTATAAATGTATAGAGTCAGATTATGTTTCTGATCATTTGGATTTCTGTACTTATGTTGTGCGTTCAAGTGATTATGGTTGAAATTAAATGGACGTGGTGCATGCTTCTTCACTTTGTAACTTTCTAACAAAATATTTTCTTGCGCTAATTTAAAGCTAAAAATGCAAATTACGTTTGTAATTGATGCTTTACACGTTTAATCATTCTAGTGCTGACTCAAAGAATCATGGGAAATGGGGTTTTGTGGCCTTAAACTCTGTAGCCTTAAACATTAAACCAATAGTTAAACTATTAATTAAACTAAAGCCTTAAACTAATAAAACAGCCAAATAAATGTTATTTTCTGGCAGGATAAAATGGCTATTTTACATCAACAATGCACAAAATGCTTGCAAGCCAAATAGTACAGTAACTAACTTAGTTTTTAGCTTCTTTCATGATTAATTACCAATTTTCTTATGTTGTGTTAAAAAAAACTTAAAAAAATTGGCAACATTAGCCTCCACCCCCCCCTACACATTTATTAACCCTTTCATGTATTATCTGTCTCTGTTCTTTAGACGAGGCCTGAATCCCCCACACAGAGTGAAGTCCATCTCCATGACGACCTTTACGCAACAGGAAATAGAATTTCTACAGAAGCATGGAAATGAGGTAAACGATGATGTCATAGAGTTCCGCAATGTTTCATTGAAAGTTTCGTCATCTATGTGGACTGTTTGTGCATGCCAGTAAGTTGACGGCTTACAGGGTAGCCTTCGTACATTTATGACAACGAAATTTTCTGGGATTTCGCTTTGAAAACACGCCCAACGTTCAGACAGCGAAACACGTTCGCACAATGCTCGGTAGTTAGTTGTTTGTTTTTTTTAGAAAACACACGTGGTGAATTGTCCCAGATTCTGTTCTTCAACAAAGAAGAAAACGCTTCTTATCTCCCCCTTCCATCCATCTCTGCTCCAGCCCCTCTCAAACTTTACATTCCTGGGATTTTTCCCAGCTCTCCTGAGACCTGATTTACATGGATGAGCTGTTGGAAAGTCGTATTCGAACCCGTGTATAATGAGAGACAGACACGCCACGATTTCAAAATGAGTTCTTGTGCAAACATTTGCTTAATGAAGTTATTTTATGTGAGTCCAGTGTGGTTCTCCAACCTGATTACACAGCAGTTCTAGTGAATTAAAATCTCAGAGCCTCGCATACCTCAAGAACAGACGTATGCTGAGGGATTTTAAATAGAGACCAATTAAATGTATTAAATCTGGGTCTAGGGTTAATCTATAAGTCTGTCTGGAATGGCATACTACTAAGGAATGTAGTATACTGTATACAGTGTGTCCTTTGTTTAATGCATGCAAAATGACTGAGCGACTCACTACACTTTCCACACGTGAAGGACAGAAGCAAAAGCCAGTAGAATTGGTACAATATCCCACAATGCATTGCGTTGAACATGACTTTCTATGTAATTAAAACACAAATGGTGTTCGAGCTGTGGTGCAGTGGTTAATACATATGCCACAAGAGCTGTGTGCTTACAGGGTTGAAGGTTTGAATTCACTTTGTCTCAGTTCAATTCCAGAGTGTTGTCTGATTAACAGTCTGCCTTCAGATGTGTTTCTTTGTGTTCTGAAAACAACACTGTCACCTCACAGTCGAATAAAGTTGAAGCTACCGGGTCATCTGACAGTAATGTAGCACACTACAGTTTACTGTTCCAAAACGGTCGTAGGCAGTATCAAGTGTGTACTTTGGTAGTATTCAGGTGGCAGTTCATTAGTTTGCTCATGAATCCAGTCAGATGGTCTGAGAAGGTTCAGCCAGACAACACAAAGTATTCTTACATTACAGTTTGAGGATTATTGTAAACACTCCCTGAGTATCTGTATGGTCTTCACTCTGCTGTTGCTATATAAAGTGATTAAGCAGCCACTGTTTGGTGTTTATATACACAATTGTGTGTCTCATTGTTTCCGTCTAAATGGAAGCAGTGTGTTAGCCACAGTGAGAGGCTTTACTGTGGAACACACACACACACACACACATCCTGGGTACGAAGCCTCTCGCTTTTACACTTGGATGTTTTATCAAATCAGTTTCTGAGTGTGTGTGTGTGTGTGTTTGGCACACCATGAATGCTATGCTTATCTCAAATGTCATCTTGAGGTTTTTGTTTCCCTCAAGTGTGTGTGTGTGTGTGTGTGTGTGCGCGCGTGTTAAGAAACAGAGAGACTTTGGATGCCCATATTGTACATACAATAATTGTACACATTATATATTCGGTGAAAAAATAGTCAAAAGTGTTAAGACAAAGAGTTGTGAATTTAAAATGTTCATATTTACCCTTTAGGTGGTTTATAGTCTCTTTATGAGATGTGTGTCTTGATTGGATATGCAGGTATGTAAACAGATATGGCTCGGTCTCTATGACGACAGAATGTCGGCCATCCCAGACTTCAGAGAACCTCAGAGAGTCAAAGAGTTTCTTCAGGACAAATATGAAAAGAAGCGATGGTGAGCGAGAACACACGCTGTTCATTTTGTTACATTTGTGCTTCATTCATGCAGGTTAAACATGCAGTGATGTTCATAAACTTTTATTTGACTCTGAAAGTGCTCTCAGTACATTTGTTTCGCATCATCTTGCATGTATGTTTTCTGCCCACCAAAACGTCAGTTTCACTTTCTCACTTCACATTGTGGAAGTATTTGCTGCTTAGCAGTGTTTAAAAAACGGGGCGGAGCAACAGACTGAAGTGATGCAAAACTCATCCTGACAAATCGTTCTGTCTCTCTCAGGTATGTTTCTCCAGATCAGGTTAAGACGGTGGCTTCCGTTCATGCGTCTATCTCTGGTTCCTCAGCGAGCAGCACCAGTAGTACCCCAGAGGTTCGACCTCTCCAAACTTTACTGGGCGAATCAGTGCCCAGTTTACACCTCAGCAGAAACACACCCAATCAGGTAACACCTCCTAAGAGAGGACGTGACGCTTTTCTTTGTATTTGGAAAAGTGATTCAGTTTTTTAAATACATTGTTTGTTTTCAGTCTCCGGTTGTGTCGCGCGCTCAGCTGACTCAACAGCAGCAGCATCAGGACAGGAAGTTCGATCTGCTCAGCGATCTGGGCGGTGACATTTTTGCTCCTCCGCCCTCACAGTCCAGCGGCAACACGAACTTCGCCAACTTTGCACATTTCAACAGTCATTCGGGTGAGATTGCGCTCACACACACACACACAAATCAAGAAACCAGCCTCCTATAATCTGTGTTAACAGCAGCGTCAGTGCAGTTTGTGTAACATTCTGTCTACCCACAATTCCTTTGGTCTCATGGTCCGTTTTTTCATCATGCTGCACTAAACGTATTGAATACGTTATATCTAAATGCTGGAAATTATTATATAACTACATTCCAGTTTAACTCTCATTCCTCATTACATTGTTTGTGTGTTTGTGTGTTTGTTTGTGTTTGTGGTGGACCTCAGCAGCACAGAACTCTAATGCGAGTGCAGACTTTGCCAATTTTGACGCATTCAAAAGTTCTGCTGCTCCAGCCACAGCGTCATTTCCATCAGCTCCACAGAGCCCATTTCAACACACACACGCAGGTATAACACAGACACACAAAAACTGAAGTCAAACGATCAAGTCAACCAGCTTCTGTAAACACACACAGATGTCTGCAGTGTTGGGCATCAACACATCATTTATCAGCTAACTGTCCTCGCTAAGCTTCTCTCTGTATCGGTATAATTCTGTCATTTATGTTCATCTCTTTTCTTTCTGCTTGATCTTATTTATTTGCTGTTATTCGCTCGTGTGTCTGTCAGTGTACGGCTCTCTCACATGTACTCGCAGTGTGGGCGAGTTTGCCACATCTTTGCCTCCTCTCGCCCTGCACAGTAAGTACAGTGTGTTTGTGTGTATGTGTGTGTTAGTACAGACACTAACCCTCTGTTACGTTACTGTTCTGTTACTTTGTTACTTTTTCCTCTCTGATCTAAGCTTGTGCCACCTGTGTGAGTGAGATGTACAGTTCAGTTTTCTGTGTATAGCTCCTCGAGAATGACTACCTCATTTAAACGAGATTCTTACGGCCTGTTTACAGCAAGAATGATGTGCTGTAAATGATGAACTGTAAAGATAACTATAACAAAAACTATATTATATAACATGTTCATGCACTGCAGTTTCACAGGCACACGGATGGGTGTAGATCATCAGCTGTTACTTTATATCTTCCAAAGAAACCAAAGGAAAAAACGATGCTTCCGAGCGCATGAAATCCTGCGTACAAGAGGAGTTTCTGTTGTCTGTTGTTGCAGCCAGTCAAAGTGTGAGCCAATGATTTATAAATCAGCTGAACTTTTTGATTGGCTAACAATGTTTCATGATTCATCAGCTGATATTTTGATTGGCTGACCATGTTTTATCATTCATCAGCTGAAAAGTGACTGAAGTCTCTGTATTGTTTTTATAGTTGTGTGGACTGCACTGTTCTCTATTTAAAATGATTTTATAAACTTTATAGTTAGCGTCATTATCCTTGTTGTGAACAGGCCTTCAGTCTCTCTCCCTCTCTCTCTCTCTCTCTGTCTCTCTTTTATATTGCTCTATAACTTCTAACTGCTGCTCTTTTCAAATCTCTCTTCCGCAGGTAGCGCGTCAGGAATAGCTAACGCCAATTTTGCGAACTTCGATAACTTCCCTAAATCGTGCAGTGCAGATTTTGCCTCGTTTAGCTCCACTCACAGTAAATCTGAGCATAAAGTGGAGGCAGTCGGTGTCCCTGCGGACCGATACGCGGCCCTCGCCGACCTCGACAACATGTTCGGCAGCACCACACCTGAACAAGGTACATTTTCTCTTGATGTTTAATATACATGTATATGAAGTGCTGTTTTGGACCAATGAGATTTCAGAACATTTAAGACTGTTAGCATGCTAAAACCCTCTTCAAGAAGTCACGTCTCCTAAATTCATCTCCTTCATATTATCACTGTTCCAAATGACACTTTCATAGCACATTTACTGTCTTTTGTTGGGATAGCTGTCAGTTACCCTGTTAAAGAGCTACGCCTGGTGTCTGTATATCCCAAAGAAACATGTTTAAAATTAGCATTACCAAGCCTAATTATGCTAAACGTTAAGCTCTTGAAATTGTGATTACTCTCTCTAGCCTAGTATAAAGAAGCAGCGTTACAGTGGATGAGCGAGAGAGTGTGACACAGGAAACCATTTCTCTCCACAGGCACAAGTTCTGCTCCGCCCTCTGCAGGCGTGGGCCCGCCTCCTCCTCCGGCCGCTCTGCTGGGCGGCGATCGCTACGCTGCTCTAGCTGCACTGGACACTGTCTTTAGCCCTTCAGCGCCGAACGTCAGTGGCTACACCACTGGCACCACAGCGCAGGGGTGAGATGACAGACCTGTCACAGTGCTTCTGCTGTTGTATCAGACCCTTAAACTCACTCACTGTTTCTCATACAGGTCTATGTTTGGATCCTCTGCAGCGATTCCTCCCGCTCAAGCACAACAGGGAATTCCCAGCATGCCTCAGGGTTTCACTGGTAAGTGCATCTTTCAAGTCTTTTATTTTATTCTACACTCTGTTTCTCGTCTCCATCAAAGATTGTTTGTTTGTCATCTAACAGCTTCGTCAATGAATCCGTTTGTCGCACCCGGGGCATCACAGGCCACTCCCACTAACCCATTTCAGACCAATGGAAGAGCAGCAGCAGCATGTGTGGGCGTGGCAGCGGCAGCAGGTGAGGGCGGGGCTTCAGTTGACCTGACTGTTTAAATGCACTTCTTGACGGAGTGCTTTGGTTCTTTCAGTTCAGGCTTTGTTCTGGGTGTAGAAGGTTTGACATGAGAATCCGCTCTTTGTGTGCTATTATTTATTTAACACACCAGAGGGCTTTGAGTTTTAAGTGGGTCAGACACCCCCAGTTTCCATGCTAGGAGCTAACAGCTTGACATCTCACACACACCAAAAACAACAAAAGCACCGCAGAGGATCCGCAGAGATTTGTGCATCTCTAGATCCCTGCAGGGGATAAACGCTGAGAATGTGTGTGTGTGTGTGTGTTCTTGTTTAAAGGAGAAAGAAATAAACAGAGAGCAGAAGCCTCTTCAGTCAAATATGCATAAGAAGCAGATTTTTGTTTCCTGAAACTAGTTTAAAGGCGGTCACAAGAGTGTATGAAGAGCCAAACTGAAGTTTTGTCTGGTTTTGTGCTTGTCATGCTGCACAGATATATTAGGACCCCTGCAGGGCCAGGTGTTCCCTGCGGTCCACTTTGGTATGTCCACGTCTCTCTCTCTCCCTTCTTTCTTCTGTCTTTTCCTTTTCTGTGACTGTACACTAGCAGGCTAATGCAAATTGAATTTCCCACAATGCATTGAGTCGTGCTCCTGCCCTTTCACCCTGCGACCTCATTAAAGAACGATGTGCTTATGTACCCTTTCATCTGAAGTGCATTCGCATGTTCACATCAGCGGTCTCGGAAAAATCTCTTCAAGTAAAATTAGCAGGAAGTTTTGAACGACTCCTCCTTTATTGTCCCACACAAACAAACAAACAAAACATGGACTCACTTTTCCTCTGAACTTCAGAGCAAATATTTGTGAACAAAGACTCACTGATGTTGACTCATGTTAGCTGTGCTGGAAACGGACGTTTCCCGGTTTCATTGGGCCCTCTTGCCTCCCTTTCTGTGTTACATGCTGTGCAGAACCAGTGCTCCAGATTTCCGTACTCGGAGTGAAGCGAGTCTGAATGTTCTTTATAATCTTTCTCTGAAAATGAATCAGTCTGTGGCTAAACTCTATGTATGGAAAACTGATTCTATTGTGAGGATGATCTATAGATGTGTGTGTGTCTTGGTATTCACTATGTTATGGGAATGTCCCCACAAGTATAGCAATACCAGTAAATTTGGACCTTGTTGGGACATTTTTGTTCAAGTGTTCTGTAAGGGTTAGGGGCGGAGTCAGTGTAGGGGGATAAAATGTACAGTTCGTCTATGCAGTGAAATTGCAATAAAACATGAAAACCCAACATGTGTGTATTCTGTGAGTGTGTGTGTTGGAGATGATAACCCTCAGCTGGTGTGTTTTAGCTTCCTTCGGTCCTCCGTCTATGAGCATGCCGACTGGATTCGGAAACTCTGCTGCTTACAATCTTCCCACCAGCTTCAGTGGAAACTTCCAACAAGCTTTTCCTGGACAGCCCTTCACCCAACCACACGCGTATCCACAGCAACCCAATGGTATGACCAGTCATTTAAATACTCTTTCATTAATGTTTCACTGTTAAGCCCAGTGATCTGCAGGAAAAAAGACACTTTTGTGCAACATTTATATATATATATATATATAAAAGTGAAAACCTTTATTTTCTGTCTTTGTGTTTCTAGGAGGTTTTAATGCATTTGGACAGGGTAAGGTCACTCCCTTTGGACAGAACATGACAGCGCCTGGAGTAACCAATAACCCCTTCCTGGTACGTTATAATAAATTAAATGCGTTTCTCTTTGACCCAAGTACACCGGATTGTAGCTATGAAGGATTTGAAACAGAAACCTTATACCCAGGCAGTAATATTTTTTTATTAAAACTTTTATTTTGAAACTCTGTACGCTTTGTTTTTCATGGTTTTGTCTCATTTTTCTCTTTCAGGCAGGAGCGCCAGCCGCTCAATATCCAGCAGGAAGTTCCTCAACAAACCCTTTCTTATAGCAATTATAGTTCTCCTCCAGTCCTGCAGGGGGCGACCCGTGACTGCTTCACACTGTCGCACGGTTTTGTTTCTCAAGTAGCTTTAAAAACAACATTTCTTAAAGGATTTTTTTATTGAATTTTAAGAGCAAATGGACTGAAAATACAGGATATGTATTATCCTGTCTAAGACAACATCCATACCAACACAAAACAAAGCGTGTTTCAGGTGTATCCGAAAAGACGGGGCTGTTTTTTGCCGCGCTCCTCTTTGTTGTTTTGTGAACTGGCCTGTGCTGGAAATCGCTGCTCAGAGCGGCTGATAACTAAGTTATTGCAAATGTCTCATTCATAGTAATGCTGCAATCTTGTATATAATTCTTTCATAGAAATTGCTCAATTTGAAGTCTTTGTGCATATCAGTATTTGTATCTTAAACACACACACACACACATATGCTGCATATATGGCGCTGACGTCAGCCATGCTGTGAATAACGTTTTACGTTAAACAAAAATGTGGAATGTTTTTGTCATCTGAGTGACGCGTTTTTTGCGCTTTGGAGTTCCTCTAAACGAGTCCAAGAACTTTTCAACTATCAAGACTCGGTTGGAAGACCACTTATGTTACAGAAATTTAAGTTAATGTGTGTATATATATAAATATATATATACACAATATATATTAAAATGAGTTTTACCTAAGAAAAATGTTGTGTTGTAGTGTTGGTTTTTCCTTCTGTTTGTACATTTAGATTAAGCTCAGCCATCACATGAATTGTGATTTTTACGTTCATAGTTTAGTTCTTTTGCTGGTTTGTGCATCATCTTCGGTGATTCCAGGTTCTTCTGGCTCATGTCTCTGTGTTTTACTCTCGGATGTTCGGCACATTGTGGTATACAAACCTCTCAGGAAGAAAACGGCTGCAATGGCGCTAAAATATGAAGCGTAGATGATAAACTGTAAGACAAGAACGAACATTGTTCAGCCATTTCTTCATCAGTCGTGTATTTTAGTAGTTTGTTCCGGGTTCTATAGAAGCTCAGTTCTGTCATGTATGTGGCATGCTGTTAATTACCATAGAAAATGATTGCTTTTGTAAAAATAAACAATCTTACAGTAATACATTTACAATTGATGTAAGGGATGAAAATAAAGGTGTTTCTAAACTATAAAAGCAAGATTAAAATAATTGTATTAACATGAGAATTGTTTGGTTAAACTATTTACCAAGTGTCTGTGCAAAGTTCAATATTCAATATTTCAACATCACAAACATTATTCTAACAGAAGACTTAACCTGTTAACATTAGACTTGTTAAGGTACAGTTAACTTTAATAACACACATGAATGCACAAAAGAAATTAAAGTGCGTAACAAAAATACAGGTTTCGCATTTCTGCTTTTAAATCTTCTGAAATGCTCTGCCACGTCAGTCCGTTAGTATAAATGTGATGTTGGTTTTTACAAACTGAGAGAAACTCCTGAATGATTCTTTGTGGTAATCGCCAGCATATCACAGCTGCCGCTGACAGAGCTGAGCTCACACTGAACCTGCTACATTACTGCTACATTACTGTTTAAGTGTTCGGAGAAGCCCCGGGCTTCAGGTAACCTCACCTGTGTGACCACATCCAGCCCCAGTCCCCTGCTGTCCACCACCACAGAGGTGAGGATTGTCTGGAGCACCAGAGCACAGAACGTGTTGGTTCCGAACACCAGCGCGTAACGCTCCATGTTCAGTCCAGCTGCTATCTGGAACCTTCCAAACAACAGGAGAAGAATCATCACACATTCCCTGCTTTAGTGAATTTATATGTGTACACACATGTCCTGTTTTCTTCAGTATTTACATGGAGTATTACAGAATGTAACTAATATACAGTTAGGAACATATTAACAATGTAATACAGTGGATCTCGACCTTTTTAACTTTACCTTCAACCTTAAAATAATTTTAAAATATTTGGAATTATTTGAATTCATCGTGAGGCTCTCTGGTGCAGCGTAAGACGTTTCCTATATCTCGTAATACAATTTCTTGCATCGTCAGCTTGCCACTTTTAGCTTCATAAACCTCACTGTGACTCAGCATGATGCAGGTTCAAACTTCTTTATTTCGCTAATGTAGCTGAAACAACAAGCCGTTAGATAAGATAATGGACGCTTTTGTGAGGTTTTATCTCGTTGGATGAATTTGGGGCAGGGATGGGTTATAATCAGCAGAATTCACAGAAAGAGCTCTAAAAGAATAATCTTAAGAAAGAGTCGTGTTTTCATCACGTTCAAAACTCACATGGCAATGGTGATGAGTAGCATGTACAGGCTCTTAAAGATGATGTAACCACAGTAGCACACCCAGATGTTGTCGCTGAAGACCATGGCGAAGAGAGCGCCGCCCTCCAGGGCAGAGAGCGCCCCCAACGCCATCTCCCCCCAGCGAGACCAGTCCGCTGAGGAAAAGCCTATACCATACGCCGCCGCGGCCCCTGCCGCGTGAATCAAACATAATATAAGCAATGTGAAGTAACCTGCAATCTTATGTCTCAGAGATTGTGTTTCACTTCATTGTACCGAACAGGTTTGAGATGGCCTCCACTCCTCCGTTGTAGACCGTGAAGTTATTAGATGGTTCCACATGTTCCCACAGAGCCTGGACGTAGTTCACCGTCTGGTTGTAGCCACACGTGGCCAGTGCCCACCACGCTGACCAGTACAGCAGCGTTCGAGAGGAGAAGCACTGCAGAAAATCCCTCCACAGCCGCAGCAGAACATCTCCACAACCTCCTGAGACAGCAGAGCAATCGTTATTACAGTCCACTTACATCTACATTCAGTTGTTGTATTTTCATTATATTTATATATATATATATATTGCTCTTACAGAAAGACCCTTTTAAGTAAGAAAAATTCATATTGACTGATAGTGTTTTAATAATTTGGCCAATACGTTCCTAGATCAACATCCACATCAACCAATCAGATTTAAGGTTAGGACTGGAGCAAAAGCTATTTCTCTTTGACTGTAGAGGTACTTAAAGGGATTGTTCACCCCAAAATAAAATGTCTTCCATCTTTTTCTCACCCTCATGTCAAACCAAACCTGTATGATTTTTTTGCAGTCCTACCTGTACTAGAACTTGTACTTCTGTTGTCACGGGAACCTCTTCGTTCTTTTTGCTGTTTCTCTGATTTATCCACCTCTGCATCATCTAGATGATTCTTAAAGCTGGATTGATCATTGCTTTGAGGAGCTTCCTTTGATAGAGACCCTTTCTCTGTGTCTGTATCTAAAGCTTCTGGTTCCTCAACATGCTCCTCATCTACACCTCCATTCTCTCCACTGGCTCTTCTTCTTTGGTGGAAGAACATACTGGTCTTGGGCATTGGCAGGAGGACTGAGGTGATCCATGCCATGCCGGTCAGAACCAGCGTGAACACAAGAATATTTTTGTAGGACAGAAGATCAAAAGAAACCAGCACCTGACCCAGAACAGAACCCACGGTGTAGCCCAGCAGTTGGGCTGTCCGGCAGTACGACGTGGCCTTCAGGTAATGCTTTAACTCCACCATGCTGTAGATGTATGTGAAATAAGCCACGTCGCACGACGTCACCACTCCGTACGTAAACTGCACAGCCTGCATTTCTGGTACGCCATTTAACCACAGTAACATCGCCGTGGTGACGAAGAGGACAGAACACTGAAAGACCACCACAGGTTTGTAACGTAGCCAATCGGTGAGCAGAAAAACTGGAACCAGCACTGCCAGGTAAGAGTATGTCCACACTGGAAAAATCTGATTGGTCACCTTGGAAAAGGAAAGGGATGGATTGTGTTCCTTATCAACACCAACAATTATAATGTATTATAATTATAATTATAAATGATTAACCTGTAACTACTGTATATCAGAATTAATTTATTGACAACCATAAAAGTTTATACCCAGCATTAGACTGTTGCATAATTCAACTGTATATAATGTGAACGCTTTGTTTATGTAGCATAGCACTTAAAACAGATGAACAAATAATAAAAACAATATATATATATATATATATATATATAATTAAAAATATAAATTGAATATCTAATATAATTAAAATGTATAATAACTATTTCTTAACGTGTACAATGTCACTGTACCTGCTGTATGGTCAGGTTCTGGTCCGGTCCAGTTAAATATGGGATGAGGAAGGGTTCCAACGGCTTTACTGTGCTGAAGAACCCATAGATGCAGAGCAGAGAGGTGGGGAACCTCCAGTCCATCATCCACCTCTTCATCTTCATCCAAGTCTTCATCGTCACAATGATTCAATGTGTCTGTTTCTATAAAACAATAACTCAACCACACACTTGATACAAACTAGTTACTAGAACTAGTTAAACTACTTAAACTCAGCTGTATGACGTTTCTTACAGAGGTATTGTTCTTTGTCTCAGGTTAACCATCACTCACTCTGTGGGTAAACGTGTTTGTGTATCTGTATAAAGGCTGTCAATGAGCAACTAGTTCAAAGTTCTGTTGAGATTGTTTCCTCTATGTCTTCAGCTTTAAAAACCACACAATCAAACATGTTTATGATTTGTTTTATTTTTTAAACAGGGATAGTCATTTTAAAACTTCATTAAATACGATCTTGGTTTATTTTTATTTATTTATATCTCTGTTTGTTTGTTTATAATTCTTAGTGGGTATAAACTTTCGCCCACACAGGTCATTTATGTCTGAGCAAGCCGCGTCGGGACTTTTATTTTGAATTGTGAGCCGTTTACAACGCGTTAGGACTTTTATTTTGAATTCTCCTATTGGATAGTTCCTGTTTGGAATTAGTTTCTCGTGACAAATCCAATGACACTAGCTCAGGGGTGTCAAACTCAGCTCCTGGAGGATCAGTGTCCCACCGAGTGTAGCTTCAGCCGTAATTAAACACACCTGATCAGGCTCATCAAGGTCTGTAGGATCGCTGGAAACCTCCAGGCAGGTGTGCTGGAGCTGGCTGGAGCTAAACTCTGCAGGACACTGATCCTCCAGGAGCGGAGTTTGACACCCCTGCACTAGCAGGTAAGAAAAAGCACTGTACTATTTAATGATGTATTTTACTATGGATGCAAAGTATTTTAAAATACCCCATGGTAAATAAATACAGTAGTGGTCAAAAGTGATGGGGATCGGACACTGCTCGTGTGAACACCCCGCAGACAGCATCAGATACGGGAAGATGTGCAGTCGGTGTCGGATATCTGCATGTCAAAACATGTGCCTGAACAATCGTGATCAGACAGACACACAGAAGCTGAGAGCGCCGCGCATGTATTATACTGTTGTTTGTGTCACACTTCGAGACCAACGATACCAAATGGTGTATTTGTGTAGTCCAGATGACCCAAAAAAACAGCAGCCGTCACTCAGTGTGTTTAGAAACTTTATTTAAACATATACAGTTGTGTGTCGGCACACTGAAGACGTTATTGCAGAGTAACATTGTCAAAATAAAAGCACCTCTGCCATCAAAATAACTGTTACAAGTAGGAAATGCAACAGACACAAATATACACCGATTCCTCCAAGAACACGTTTCGTGGGAATCTGCGTGATACGGAACGCTTTGAAACTTTATTTAAAAGGCACTTCAGTGACACTTTTATAATCTCATCCTGGGTTTCTAAACACATATGAAGCACAATCCAGCCGCTGGTCTAGTTAGCGCTGTCTCTTTCTATAAAGCTTGTCTTGTCACTAGATATGGAGTTGCGGAAAACATGAACAGATTTTTAAAGGAAACGAACGCTGCACCTTGATCAGAGCTGTGCAAATATGTGATTGCTTTAAAAGCAACGTAAATAAACAGAGACATGTTTTGATGGACCTTATCACACCAACAGTCTTAAAAGCAGCAAACATTCAGTCACACGCGAATGAACTCGTGTACGCGGTTTTCTTTCACAGAAGATGCGCAACGAATGCGCAAATACTTCGTCCTGTGCATACAGACGTCTGGCGTAAGAGATGCTACATTAGTCCCACACACACACACATGAACGGAAACCAGATGCAGTAACTGACACAACGACTGACAGACGGTTTACAGACATAAACATCACAAGCTAAAGTTGCTGTTTACAGTAAGGAGCTGATAGTGCACAGGTAACGGTACGACAGCTTCAGTTGTCTGATAACCGACTCAACAAATGAATTCTAAACAATACATTCAATGCAAACAAATGAAGAAAATACTTTAAAGAAGGTAAAAGGCACTAATTTGAAACAAAACGACTGAATCGAAAGCATGTGACGCCTGAAGTCTCACATTCGCTTAACATTTATGGCGATATTACAAGTATATTACAATATTCTGTTCCAAAATAGTTTTTTTTAGATGTGCAAAAAGGAAATAAAGACTGTTTTCTGTTGAAGGGATGTATACTCAGTCCTCCAGTATTTCATCTTACAGTATACATGAGATTTCAAGGAGAAAATATTGCACGCTAAAATGTAATTCGTCAAGTCATGATGTCATAAGGGCGTTCAGCTGATGTCACAAATGATGTCACCCGGTTGATCAGGTCAGGGGTCAAGTCAGAAGATCTGAACTGTCCTCCTCGCTGCCATCATCTGCAATGGCTTTCCGATTTCAAAATGATCTCCTCTGATTGGTCAAGTCAAAAGGGTGATTTATCATGACTTGAGTCCTCATGTCATGGGTGAATTCTGATTGGCACACAGTCACATGTTGAAGTCACAGTGGGTGAAGTGTGATTGGTCAGGTCATATAACAGGTTATAGCTCTCAACGCGTACAACAGTTCTGCCTGCATTCTCGCCTCCATTAGAAGCAAATTCACATGAACCTGAGGAGAAAAAAAACAGGTTTATTTTATGACCTCTAGTAAAATATAATCTGACTAGTATTAATACATCAGTCAAATATAACATGACGCACCTTCTCTGAGTGTCGGAACTGGTGCCAGTAGTTTTCGTACATGCGACGGGTGGTTTTCTCTGGGTAACATGTCACTGTTTTAATGTAAACCTTTAGGCTCCGTTCCAACAGCTGATTTACTTCCCCATAATCGTAGTCATCATATCTGTACACACACAGTGAGACACATGCTCATACTTGGCAGTAAGAAATCTTGATTTGGTACTCTAGGCTGTCACAGCATGTACTTGTACACTAGGGTGTGTTTATAGGCTGTACTTGTACACTAGGGTGTGCTATAGGCTGTACTTGTACACTAGGGTGTGCTATAGGCTGTACTTGTACACTAGGGTGTGCTATAGGCACACAGACTGTTTTTTGTTCTTGCCTTTTATGCTGTGTATTCCATGGAGTGTATTCCTGTATCCTGTATCTATGTGATGAAACCATCGACTGTTTCTTAGTACTATATAGTTATACTATATACTTACTATATAAGAAGTACTATATAGTTCATACTTACTATATAGTTTGCATTACCTTACAATACCTTACAAACTACAATCTGTAGTAAAAGTGCAGTAATCATTTTTTT
>JAZGTJ010011480.1:0-16868 GCA_036877575.1 Botia almorhae
TTTGTGCGTGATCGGATGCTGCGGAGGCGTCTTCCTGAGGGCAGCAGAGAGAGCAGTCCGTGGGACGGGTGGCTGGAGTCACTGATGATCCTCCGGGCTTTCCGTATATTGTAAATATATACTATTAAATGTAAATATTAAATAGTAGGTGGCGTATTTAATAGAAATTATTATTTAATGGCTTCCATTTCAACAGTTTTTAAAAACGTTAATCTATTTTAAAATAGTTACACTTGATAAAACGTGATAAAAAAGACAAACTACAGTACCACAGACACTGTCTAAACTCAGAACTGTCAACTGAACATTATAGAGTGCAACTAGTATTTTGATGTATATAGATGTATTTTAGCATATAGATGCAGTATGAAGTATATTCAGGCATTTAACATATTAAACAGAACATTTAAAGGTATAGAGCCATTATTGATGAGTTTCTGTTGGATACGTCCAAGTAACCTTCATAATGCAATCATTGTTTATTATAAGCTGAGGAGGGATGTGCTACTCTATAAAATGTTGCATTTCTGTCATTGCATGCTTGTATGTTGTCCCTTTTTATTTTGTATGACTTTTTTTTAAATAGAAGCAGGTGACTTCAGCCAGTCATTTTTCTCTGTCTTCTGCTCTTTCACTATTTTCCTTCTCATGTTTTTCTAAAAGTCAATATTGTCTGCTTGGGGCAGTCCCTGACCTGTGGTATAGTTCATGAATATATAACCTACCTGCAAATTCATAATGGAAAAAATACACCTCCCACTCTCTGGGTTCAGGCAGGCTACACATTCATTGTTGCACCTGTGAGATTGTGAACTTTCAGTGGTTGAGCCTCCCTTTTTGTGCCACTGAGAACATAGGAACATTTTTCCCACAGCAAACCTTCATTTTAACAGAAGGAAGGAGTGACTGATGGTCACCTACCTGACTGCCATCTACCGTCTTGTCCCAAGCAGCCCCTAGCTGGCTTTCTAACCCTCAGTTTAGCACAGGTTATCACTGTAAATCTAGGTCACTCTGTTCAAGAGGTGGCCACAGGTGTCACAGTATGTGGATGTACTGTGCAGCTTTAATGCATATGTGGCTTTAATTAAAACATTTTTAGGTTTTTAATCCACAGGAATTTCACTGTAGTGTTTGTATTGTTCCTATAGCTCAGTTGGTAGAGCATTGCGTTAGCAGTGTAAAGGTTGTGGGTTCGATTCTCAGGGGAGTGCACATACTGGCTTTGGATAAAAGCATCTGCCAAATGCGTAAATGTACCTAAATCATTGCATTTCAAATGATAACAATGTATTTTTTTTAAAAAAATTTATTTTTATACACATTCTTACATGTGGTAACTTAATGAGTTGAGTTTTTTGAGATATACAACAGCAATATCAGAGCAATAACAACTTCCCTTTGGATCATCGCTAAGTTTGTTTACTGCTTTACTCTGATAAAGTTGTTAATTACACTTCAGCTAAACACAATCACAAGTTTTCTTCAAGCTGAGTGTTCATTTGTGCATTTCTTTCTTTGAAGACAGCAGCATATCTTTCCAGAGATTAAGGGTCACACATCCTCCAGAGGTTTTTGCAAAGGGCATCCATGTGGAATAACGGTGCAGCGACGACCTCATCGTGCCAGCTAATTTGTTCAAGCAGGTGTTTATATAAATAACAAAAATAGATAAGACGCAATGAAACAAAAGGAAGACTTGTTATATATTATGTAACACGCTGGCAGATGACTGTAATTATACTTGTACGTATAAATACCTTCTTCAGCATTAGTTTTAGTTGAACTGTTTTTGCATAATTTCATTTGCTACTCAGACATCAGAGACATTAAGTATTGCTTAGAGGAGATGACCGAATGCATGTGTCTGGAAGCGAGAGAGAGCTAAAGAAGTGCAGGTGTTTTCAGAGATAAATCCAAAAGATCCTCCCTGCTGTGCGTCAGACAGCCACAACCTCGGCAGTCATGAGAGGTAATTAAAATCAGCGCTATCATTGCATGTTTGGAGAGGTGCACTTTGGGGAGGAAGGATGCTCTGGCACTTCAGCGGAGGAGGAAACAGAGCAAAATCATCAGCCATTGTGTACAGAGGCTGCCTCCCACTCAACTGCCTCACAAAGCTCTGCTTTACTCCCATGTCGATGGGAATACTAATGCAAATGCAGACATGAAAGGCAGATGCATGGAAACGAACATACGATACATGTGTACAACACTGTGTAGGATGGGCACTGGGTCCATGCACATCCTGCAGGATAATTTACATGTTCATGCACTGATGTTCAGAACTCAGATTATTTGATGCTCATACTGCTTCAGAATATTTCCTAAGAGTAATACACATCTAAGTGCATCTTCATAGAGGTGAAGTTTTAATGTGGCATGTAGAAAAGGAGGGAGTGCTCAAAGAGGGAATTTTTTGGGTCACGGGCTGTCTCTTGGTTTCCTACTTGGCAGTGACAGCTGACGGCTGGGAGCCAGCTTTGCCCCTTGGTGAACACCTGGGTAGAATTCCCCCTGGCCTGTGCTAGAATCCCAAGTTTTCTTTTTATCTCTTCACAATTTTCTTCCTCTGATTTTGCCTTTGGCTTTCTATCTTAAAGCTGCACTATAGATGATTTTTGGTTAAAAATGATCAGAACTCTATTATTGAGTGTCTATATTAAACTCCATACCTCTAAACATTAGATTCAGCTGCGCAGAACAGCAGAGCAGAAGCACAATTTGTGTGAGAGCCACTCCACATGTAACTTGCCTTTTTATGTTTAAACCACAGATGGCGCTGGAGAGGCAATGGTTCCTTTGTGCCACTTTAAAGCTGCAAACTGTAACTTTGTTTTGGTTAAAATAAACAACAAAACAACAATCAATTAAAGAGCAAGTACATAACAGATCAGTTTTCAAAAATGCTTTCCTTACCTTACTCCAACTAACAGTAAGCTCAAAATAATGGTTCAGGGTTAAACTGTGGGGTCAGATTTCCCGGGAAATGTCAATTTGGCTTCATGTGAATTCAACATACCTAAAAACAGTACGCAAAGTCACCTGCATCTTTTTTATTAAATATAATTGGCAGTAGAGAAAAGTTCCTTAGTGCCACTTTAAGGAGATTTCAGCTGCTTTGTATTAAAAGATGATACCTAAAAAATAGAAGCAACAGACATGATTAATATTTAAAGTCAGTGTTTATTGTTACTACTCTCCTTTGTTTGTACAAATGCACAACTGTGCTATAATTTAGCAGGAGACAGGCAGAAGTAAATAGCTGAATTAATAAGATTCCTGTAAACTGAGCTTTTTTATCACACTTTCTTATCTAGTCTGAAAGGTGGGAATGCGGGATAACTTTCAGACTGTACTTTATCACACCTTGATAAATATGTTTGTGACAAACTTGACAAGAGGAGCCATGAGGGGTCTCATATATATTCACACACAGAGTGTGTTTGCCTTCAAGCTCTTTATAGCTGAGTGGGATGAAATATAGCTCTGATTCATTGCAGTGTGCTATGTGTGTTGGCAGCTGATGTTGACCAATATGGTGAATCATGTGTGTCAGTGTCACATTCTTCAGGGCATTGGGGACCCATAAGAGAGAAGCAGGAATATGTGGAGGATAGTGTTGGAGGGGTCTGCCCCATATTTTGGCCTGTTAAAGAATAGATAATATGCCAGAATAAAAGGAAATGACAGTATATTTAACAATAGCAGAACTTATGGAACCACGCTTTGGCATGAACTGCTTTTTTGTGACCTTTTGCCAACACAAAATTTGCCCTTAGGTTTTAGGTTGGCGTATGTGCCAAACATGAGTGGGGGTAATTAATGATTTAACAAATTATAAAATGCTTTTCTGAGAGATCGATTATTATAAGGGGTTTTTCAGAGATAATTTTCATCTGTTAAAGTTTGTTTACACAACCCAAATTGGTCCATCTGACACAGTTAGCGTAACATCATGTTTAAAACCTTAGAAGAAAACCTGTTTGTGGTGGTCCACTATAAACTTGTATATATGCTTGAACACGATCCAAAAGAGAGGTTATTGTAACATCCCAAACCTGTAATTTGCACCCTGGGGATCATTTTGCTTGTGTTTGTAGCAGAAAGTTAGCTTCTTGTTGGTGTTGTGAAAGTTATGTAAATAGTTGTTTCTGGCACGTTTATTTGTTTTATATTCAGAATCTAAATCTTATCATCATGCTCTTGAGACTTTGAGACATTGCTAACAGCCTTGGACGAGGCCACTGTCTCAGAAGGCTGATGAATTTTAAGTATAAAAACAAATTACAGTGTCTAACTCACCATGACACAGGCTGTTAAATACTTAATTTAGTCTGTGCGGCAAACACATGATGCCTTGGCCTGTTCGTCTTCATTAGTACTTATGTCAAAAAGAACAGCTTATATTCTATGAACTGTTTCATGTGTCTGTTTTGACTGAAGTAATTGTATATTGTAATAATTGGCTTGTCTTGGCATCTAAAAATACTTAAATTTGTTCTCAGTCTTTGGGGATCCCTCTGTATCCTGTGGCGATGGGTGTTTGGGTGGCATCTCGCAGCGGGTTTGAATCTCAAGTGTAATGGATTTGTGGTTTGCGATGGCTCTGACTTTATCTGTTGTTAGTTAAATGTGTGTTTTGCAAGTGAGCGATTTGACAGCAATTTACTTGGTTCAAGAAACTTAAAAAGGACCTGAGAAGATGCTAATTGGGATATCAAAGTGAATGGGCGTCTCTCCCCTGGCGTTTGGGAGAGAGCCAGCCAGATGTTAGCAGTTGGATTTTCTTACTGAGAGAGAGACCTTCACCTGTTTATACAGCCCAATAAACCTTGTTAAATGGGATCACTGAGAGCAGTGGGGAGCAGGATGAGTGATTGTGCGTGTACAAACAGCACAGATTGGGAGAGAATTAGCCCTCTGTGTAAAACTCTAGGCGGACAACCATAAACCTACGAGCATATATATATATATATATATATGTACATATGTCCTTACACATCCATATAGTCAGTCTCACTCAGCAATCCACACACACACTCTTTACCTTGTGAGCCCTGCACATGCAGCAGAGTAACAAGCCCAGGTGTCTCTGTCAGCTGTCATGGTATGGCGACAGCTTGAGTCTACTGGGTGGAGACATATGCGAACCCCAACTTTTATTCCCTCATCCAGATGCTCTGTCAACTTTTTAAATTCTCATTGACTTGGAAATACTATAAAGTTTTGGGGTCATGCAGTTTATGTACCTGAGTGATTTGTGTATCTAATTAGAATTTTACATTCTGCCAGTAGAATTAATTATTTAGCATAGCAGTTTCAGAGGTTACAGTCAACTAACACTGACAAATAATCATGTGACGTGAGTACATTCAAAATCAAATGTTGATATTGTTGAACGTTATTTGTAGATTTTTTTAAAATGCTTCATGAACATGTGCAGGTTAAACTCAAAAAAGTTTATAATAGGTTTTTAAATCCAATATAATACTATAATACTAATTCAAACACTTATAGTTATAGTGTGACACAAGATAAGTTTTTGAACACAAAACTTATTATGATAAAACTGTAATAAAACATAAAAAATACTTTTACATAGAGGTGCTATATAGCTTTAGTGCTATATAGCTGCCTCACTAAACACAGCAGATGTACAGAACTAACAAAATTAGTTCAGATTGTCACTATTGGTATTTTACTACCATCTTTTTATACCGGCTTAACCATGAACACATACTTAAGGAGGTCTTTATGCTCAATCACTTTTATCTCTAGCAGGAACCATTACAAGGAAGAACAATTTCACCCTGATTAAACACTTACACTCTAAATTAACTGCTGCTAACCACGAAGGAGCTTGTGCTGCGATCCACAGAGAGCACGTCTCACGGAAGTCAAAGCACTCCTTGAAAACTGTACTTAAAAGTCAAGAAAAATTCTGGATGTTTCTGAATACATTTGGCGCTCAGCAGACTCTTTGTTGTCAAAACCAGAATAAATGACTGGTGCCCGAGTACTTTCCAGTTCAATCCCTTCAAATGTTTTACATTTCTAATGAGACAATTAGGAAATTGAAATCTGATTGTGCAATTAGCATGTCCATAAACTGGTGTAAATAATTAGATCTAAATGTAACAGTGTGAACTAGCGAGAAAGAACAGAGTTAAGTCTAAACTAATTGGGCAAATTAGTCATTCACAAGGATCATCATGCATTTCAAATTGACCACCCAGTGAGATGTTTTGTAATTTGGTGTTTTGTTCCCACGTCACCATTTTATAAATATGTATGTACTTTTCTCAATGCATCGCCCAGCACTCAGCAATTAGCTTTGTATCCTTTGAATGCCGTGTAATTGTGTGTCTCATATGCATGTCTTTGTTTCTTGCTGGTTGTTTATGAAACGAGTGAAAAGCGCACACTTTGGCATTAGTCTTGAAACGTGAGTGAGTTCTTGTCTCTTTGTGCGATAAATCTGACGACACGTTTGTTGCCAACATGTGGGTGATAATCAGAGAACTGCATCCTGTCTGTTAGTTTTTTATCATCCCTGTAAGTGTGGTGTCAGTGCACGCGCTACATCGCTCCTACGTCTATACGGTAAGCGGCTCTCGAGCCAGTGGTTCAGTCATTATCTGTTTACACCAATTGACTCTGTCATTTCCTCCGCTCCTTATCTCCCTCTGTAGCAATTCAAGCCGAGTGTGAATAAAATTATTCTGGTAGTTATGAATAGCTGCTCTGAATGTTTCCTTCGTACTGGAGGAAGCTTATTTAAATGGTTTCGTGTTCAGCTGTTTCCCGCATTGCTGCCGTAAAGAGAATGAATAAATAAATAAAAGTCTAGAAATGAGAAAATAAAACACGTGGGACTTGAGTGTTACTCAACAAAAAGTGGAGTGTAGAGGTGGCTCGGCGCACCAGCCGAAAGTTAGTCAAACCAAAATGGAGAGTCACTCTAAAGTCAACACAGAGTCAAAGCTTTAGCCATTGGCTAGATGAGATCAATCTGAAATAATGGGTTCTCCCCTCTCGAAAAATCATTCCTAAGCCGTTTCCCATTTCCTGTTAAGACAACATCACAGCAGGCGGCTTTTATTCATAGACTGACTGCAGTAACAATAAGGGAGTTTATTGGCTGTCTGTGTGCACCGGCCTGTCATACAGGAGGAAGCTGAAGATGTGATTCAGAAGGTCATGGTAAATCTGATCCCCCTGCTTCTGTCTGGCCTTGTGTGAAATAGTCTGCAAGGATTTGAGCCCCGACTGAGGCTCAATCCCTTCACATTAATATATTTGGGCAGGGTGGGGAGATAAGACAGGTTTTATCGGTAGAAGAGGGTAATTTAAAAATGTTGACACAGCAGCTCAGATTAGAATCTTGCCCGGCTGGGTGGGGCCTGCATTGTCTCTGGTCTGCGATAAAATGTGCTCTAATTTGTTGTATAATCAAGACTTCAAAAATAGCCAAATTATGTTCAGATACCTAAATGTTATGATTGCTTACGTGGGACATATTGTAATTTCTGTGGGAGACAACAGATTTGTTTATTATGGCTATTCTGGGTCTTGTTGCACAAAACAAACAAACTGTATTTGTATATGTGTGTGTGCATTGTATACACGTTCACTTTTTGTGTACACTTTCACTTAATATTTCACAAACAAAACTGATAAAAGAGTAGATATACTGGTCAAAATTATGGCAAGGTAATTAAAATTATTTTGATTCTGGAACTTGGAACGTGTCTATAGGTAATACACCAGTGATTAATCTACTGTTAGGACACTTGTGTGAACTTGACGGGAAGTGACATCATACAAAAAAATCAAATTCACATTGTTTAAATGTAAATGCAAAAATGTCTAAAGCTATTTTCCAGAAAGCTCTAGTATCATTTGATCTGAGATTCCACTTGTTTTCATATTTTATTATCTAAAGCATAATATTCATACACTTTTAGATGTCTAAATGTTTTGCAAAAATAGAAACTAAATGTTAGATTCAGCATTTTGGCATTTGGTGTTAAAATAACAATTGTCTATGGATAATTTCTCTGCATATAACCTATTTTGTATAAACTATCACCTTATAATTAACCAAGATAATAGAATAGTTTACTTTCTGTGCATTAGCAAAACTGCATCTACATTCATTCACACATTTAGTGTATATAAAATATATAATTATGTATTATATAAATATAATTATATATATAAATATATAATTACTTTAAAACTGTTTTTGCTGGACTGCATTAAATATTTCATTTACAGATTTAAAACTGTTTTTGGTGGATTGCATTAAATATTTCACTTACAGATTTAAAACTGTTTTTGGTGGACTGCATTAAATATTTCACTTATAGACAACATTGCCTGGCCCTTATCCCCTCTCCTTGAGCTGAGTTACTGAGAGTTAAGATAGAGGAAGTGAAATTGACAGGCAGAGATTAAAACATTGTTATGGTGAGGATGGCTGACTATCTCCAGACTCAGGCAGAGAGGAGCCAATCTGCAGCCTGCACTTGCTCCTGGAGATAACTCACCCAGTGAATCATCAAAGCCTGTTTAGAATGCACACATCCAAAATTCCCTTCATCCTTTTCAGCACAGAAATGAGGTTTCCATAAATCCTCTTGTTTTAATTTCCATCCATCAGTCTTGCTGGTGCTTAACAGACATGCTCAGGAAGCAAAACAACTCGTTTTCAGACATCACAAAATTATGTTGGTTTTCAAACTTGCGTTGTTTTCCAAACTGTAGATGGTGTCAGGTTAAAGGACTCAGATGGGGTAAGCAGGTGAGGAGGGAGGGAGAAAGGGCAGCACCATTTGAAAAACATGACCTTTCTGTGATAGCTATCTGGCTTGTGCTAGGTTGCTGCGAGATGGTGTGTGTGCCCAGGAGGAATAGCAATGCTTTTGTTGGTAATCTTTGCACGATCAACCTGTCCTGTTTTCTGTCTGTGACTCAGATACCCCTGATCTCCAAAAAGACACTCACTCAATACCACCTGCATGGTTGCCCTCGCTCACCCCGGAGAGGGACCGACCTCATGGCCGTGCGGCTGGGCCAAAAACCCTCGCCCATCCCTTCCAACCAAAGCTTTTTTTTTCTTCCCAAAACGAAAACACAGCCTCTGGAGACACTCGCCTCAGGTAATTTTAATGACAGAGAAGTATCTGTGTATTGGTATTCAGCCACTGGCACACCCGCAGGTCTTTCTGGAGTCCGTGAGATGATTATCACCACAGACTTGTAGCCATTCACATGCCTCACCTGTCTTGAGGTCCCATGTGCTCCACTGCTGGTTCCATCATCAAACCTCAGAGGCCCCAGTCTGATGTCTGAAGCTCTCACCCACTCTGGCTCAGATGAAGCATCTCTGCCCTATTGGAGATGAAAAGGTGCAGCCTGGAGCTCATACGCCACAGACAGGGCTCCTATTGATTTTATAGCACAAGCTGCTGGTAAGCTGTGCTCTCTCTGGCATACTAAATTCCCTGCCCTTCAACGGGGGCTTGATGAACTGCCCAGATTGCTCTCACTCATTCCTCTTGTCAGAAGCCCTTAAAGATCTTGAGCTAGATGGATGTCTTACCTGTGCCTTGTGTATGCGAAACAGAGTCACCTTAATGTTTCTCAGGAAAGTCTTGAAGCTTTTTACCTCCGTGTGAGATGATGAATAGCTGTTCTGAGAAATTGTTTTAAATGTTTTTTCAAAGATGGTGAAGTGCAGAAATTTCCTGCTCTGTGAAGATCGGGCGTTTAGTGTGAATGCTGGCACATAAACCTGTCATTGCTCTCTTGATGATGGCAGATGTTGGCTTAATAGTTAAACTTTATGTGAGTGTTGGGATATTATTGTTTTGCGAACACATTTAGAGGGTGTACCATTATTCTTTACAGTCAACATGGAATGGCCTATTTTGCTTTCATAATATGACATTTCTGAGTAGAAAATGATTTTTTATGTGACACGAATTTTAGAGTGGGATTTAATTTTATTCATTGTGAATTGTTTGAATCGTTAAATTTAGTCTCAATATAACAGGGGAGGGGTTAAAAAATATGATGGCTTGGTCATGTCAGCCAAGAGTGACAAGTAATTGTCGTAGATCAGCAGCTATCTGGTATACATTTATTTTATTTTATACTAATATATACCAGTGAATCATTTACAAAATGTCCAGGAACATATTAGCAAAGCAAATAGGCCCAAATGATTTCATGTTGACTAATGCTTCCATTAAATAAATGGTGGATATTTTAAATTGTTGATACTGTTCCAAAAATGTGTGTTTTTTTTGTGATTCGTCATTGCCTTTGTTACAGAATCTCTAAACGTGACGATCCGCTTGCAAACATTCTGAGAAGAAGTACAGACAAAGACGTGCATTGTTGGCATTCTTAAAACGGACTTTATTTTTCTAAACTTTTAAATATCTTACTAACTATCATCTTTATAGATGTAAACTACTGTATTTAAAAGGTGTGCTTTTTTCTACAGCATGAATCAAGCTGAAACTGCTGTTTTTGTTGAGAGGTCACGTACACAATGTTGCAGGCCTAAGTGGTGAGTGACAGGGCCTAAGATTCTAAGAATGTGATTGGCTGAGCAGTAACAGTCCTGGTAAGGAGGAGCTGATGCGAGGCTGTGATGGAGATGAAGGAGCAAGCAAGCAAAAGAGAGAGACCCGAAGATGGGCGCTCAGAGGAGGCAGAAGAGACAGGCACTAGGTGCTCTGAGAGCAGCTTGAAGGGTAGAACTGTTCAACTGTGCTGAGCACACACTCCGGTGGCAAACTCCTTCAAATATGGAACATTTAGTTTTAGACCCAGAACAGCACAACTTCACAACATGAAGTGTAACCAAACAAAAGGCAACATTTACAGTAATATTCCCAGTGAGGCGACTGATCGATATCATGACTTCGGTAAGCCGGATGAATAAAACTGGAGATGAGAGACTGGCTAGCATGAGTCTGAAGGCTAACGTACATGCGTGACAATTCTTAGGGGTTCTGAAATGAGGTGAATTTCTGTAAAACTACATTGTCATTGATGTCTATGGAACTTCATGGTTAAAAAGTCTACATCCATTTCTACCTAACTGACAGCGATTAGTAATTGAGACAGATTTGAAGAAAAACTTACTGTATACATTATATCATTACATTTAGACTCTGGGTGTATTTCGCATACATTAATATGGCTAGGTACGGAGGTGTTTAATTATTTTAAGGGCAAATCTGTTGTTTTCTATGTTGGCTAAACTTCTTTAAAGCCCTTGTATAATTGTTTGAAAACCAAAAGCCCTTGAAGTTTATATTAATTAATATGATATTGATTATATCGACTAAGCAACTAAACCATTATTTATATTTATATGTTATATTCACTTCCTGTGAAAAGTGTTGATGTAGCATTAATTTAGAATGAAAAATATATATTTTTAAAGAGTTTACCCACTAACTAGGTATGAAATTCATGAGCTTATTTTTGTGTTGTTTTTATGTTAAGACTGGGACCCTACAGTCCCATCAGCCCATAAGAGCCTTGTCTAGTCACAGTATGTGAATGGTCCTGTCACTGCCCCGATTCATTAAAAAGAACAGAAGCACTCATGGCAGTTCTCTATCAACGTTCCCATAACGTTCAATCTGTCTGTTTTTATAAACCCTTGATGCCCAGCTTTTGGTAATTGTATGAACACTTTCAATATTTTCTCCTCGTTTCTAAAAATAGTTCAGCTATACACAATTAGGAAATCTACATTTGGCAGCCACCTGCTATTATGCTGCTGATAGATGAAAAATCTACACGACAACAACATCCATATTATTAAGCCTTTGAATTATCATCTGAACAAGGGCCTCAAATAAACATCTAATCGAGGAGGCTGTAAATCTCATTGTAAATCACAGTAAACCTCTACATTTTTAAAATCTCAATAAAACACATGTAATACCAAAACCTTTGGTGGGCTAAAAGATTATATTTAATAACAAGCATTTAAACCCTGTTATAAAACTTTTATGCAGGGGATGTCTGGAATGAAAATAATGAGGCTAAACCTAAAAAATAGGTAATAAATGAATAGCATGCAGAGCCCAGTGAAGTAGCTTGTGGCAGGAGTGAATAAAGAACAATGGAGGCTGTGGCAGTATCGCCCCCTGCACGTGGGATGAATAGGAGTGATAGATCATGGAGGTGTGAAGCGGGATAAAGTGGCACTAGGTGAGGGCTCAATGTCCAACCCAAGAGAGAAACCAACAATGTATACAATCTTGTGAGTGTGAAGAGGCACTCACCAGCTATGGGCTACTGAGCTGTGCGTAAGGCGAATAGTGGGACAGCCTTTCGGTTCATCTGTCAAAAGCATTACAATCCTCCCCCTTCTAGGGCTTCACAGTTTTACTGGGCTACCACGAGCATTTCAGGAATTCCAATCGCAGTACTTAAACAAATGACATTGAGGACTAGCATTCTACTCGAGTAGCCCTTAGGGGGAGGTGTTTGATTCGATTCTGTGTGAAAGGACAGAAACATTGACTGAAAATGAGGATTAAAAGGAAGCACCAATGATCTAACAATTACCATCTATATTTATATATACTGTTATAGAAAGAGGGTTAAAGCCCTGCAGGCCTTCAGTGAATTCTTCCTGCTGGGGTCCAGCTCAAGTCTGTGGTTTTCATGTCTTGGCCATGGCACTTCCTCTGTGCTTATACGTAGTTACCCCCGCGAAGACCCTGCATTGAGAAGACCCTCATCTCTTTCAGACCGGAGTGGTCCTCCTGTTCGCTGCATCTTTGAAGTCCTTCGTGTTGGAATTGTGAGCCTGCAAAAACTCCCTCTCAGAGTTGAGCAAGGCACCCATTGCAGCCTTGGAAGGATCCCTGGACAGGGTGTACATGGAGATATCCGCCGCGGCGGGGCCCGTGTACCCGCTCTTGCCCATGGGCGAAGCGTCACGGGAGGCCGGCTCGCTAGAGCGACAGCTGGAGCGTCGACGGAACCGGTAGCGATAGCTGGGAATGCGGCTGAAGGCTGACTTTTTAATAAGCTCGGTGCGGGATTTGGCGCGGAGTTTCCGGTGCTTTTCGATGAACATGTGCACGGCGAGCACACCCACCATCTCGGCCATAATGAAGGACAGAGCGCCGAAATAGAAAGACCAGCCGTACGAGTAGCTCTTCTTAGAGTCGCTCTGGCCAGGGTCACCCGAATTGGCAGATATGTACACAATAATTCCAATGATGTTACTTAGACCTGTATAGACAAGAGAGTGAGGAAACAGGAGAGAAGAAAAGAGGTACCGCTTAGCACACAGCTGGCGCATCATTCCGTATCATTACACAAGAATGCATCACTTATCAGCCATGCGGAACAAAGATAAAAAGAACAATTAAAACATTTTAATGAGCTTTTTATCATTTCCGTGATATTGAAGAGTAAATAATTACCAGTTAGGTATTGAATATTTAGATCATTACCAACATGATGAGACAATTCAAAGCACATTGTGGTATGATGTGTACTGTGAATATGAAGCGATGATCAGTCATTGGCAGCACGTTTACCATGATCATGGGAATTGATTCATCATGATTCAATTGTAACACATGGAGTTTGGCTCATTTGAGTGCTCATAAGCGCCTAATGGGGTCTTTGTCTAAATATTTGACCAACACGGAGGTTTGTTTGGACTCCCGTCTGTCACTCTTTTCCGGGCCAGAACTACAGCGGTGGGTCAATATGTTGGCCTGCTGTTTGTTTACACTGCTCTAACTGGCCCATCTATTTCTGTTGTCAATAATCAGAGTTAATCTGTGAAGTCAACATGGACCTGCAGTGTGTAGAAAGGGCGACATGGTAACCTGCGTGTCTCAACATGCTGTTTTGAAACCAACAAATGGCCATAGAAACTCCTCTGGGAAACCTCTGAATGGGACATTTGACTATGGTGCAGAAATACTCAAAAGGACACATGTATGCTAAGGCAAATAATGTAAACAGGCGGAGCAATTCTGGGGTTTACATTTAGGTATTTGGCAGACGCTTATATCCAAAGCGAGTTACACTGCATTATACTACACATTGATCACTATACATTGAGTATGTGCAATCCCTGGGATCGAACCCATGTTCTTGGCGTTGTTAACGCCATGCTCTAACCACTGAGCTACAGGAAAGCTAATGCAATAAGCTTAATGGTTCTTACCAGCAGAGACAAAGAAGATTCCGGCACTGAGAATGACATTGTGTCGGCTCCTGTAAAACTCACTGGCAGCCACACACAAACCCCCCATGAACAGAAGTCCAACACTCATGATGGGAAAGATGCTTGATGCTCTGACAGCTCCTGGGGGAGAAACATGCACATGCACACAGCAGTGTCAGTAGTGTCATTATAAACGGTACAGACAGCATCTTATTGCATACAGAAGCATAAACGACATATATATGCAAATTATGTTTTTATTTGCATTTTATATTTCAATTGATTATTTATATCTGGTCCTGGGAGCTGATTGGCCAATACAGTCATGGTGAAATACTAAATATAGAACACATAACACCCATTTAGTTCATTTAGTTAACAATGTCCTAGCTGTGACTACAGTCACAAAATAGCACAGCCACTGTTTAAATATAAATCAGTAGTAAAACATAAAAGTAGTGGTTTATAGTGATAAAACGTACATTTTTGCTGGCACCTTGTACTGTGCATGCAGCTCTACTGAGCAAGCCAAAAAACAATTACTAATAAACAATTGCCATTGTAACAAGTAAACAATTCATTCAATTCCCTGCATCTTTTTTCAGTATATCTTCATTATTATGTTTTCAAAATGTTATAATTCATTAGGAATTTGATTTAATTCTATCTATAATAAACTAATATGACATTAATATAATGATTCTAAAGGTTTTTGTTCAGAATAAATGCTGCTCTAATTGCAAAAATAAAAATTAAATAGCTAAAAAGACACCTTTAAATAACTTAAATGTAGCTTGCTACTTAAAGGGCAGCTTAATTGTAATTTATTTTAAATTATGAGTAGTTTGTATAAGCTACAGTTTCAAACTAACTTTTGTAGCACAAGAGATTTTTTATTTTGGGTGTACTGTCCCTTTAAGGAAAACCAACATAATGACATTCTAGTACACACAGAATAGTCATTTTCTGCTTTTGTAGTACAAATTTTCCATCATAGGTTCCATCTATCAAGAGAGTAATGCAGAGGTATCTGGACTAATAAATCAGCATTTAAAGGCTCCATCCCAAATGAGCCATCCAGTGTTGCTCTACAGACAGAAAACTTCCTTGAGGCGCTGTGTTTAGTTAAGTCTTCACAGATTTGACCAGTGCAACAGACAGCATCTGTCCAAAATGCCTCAGACTTCCTTCCAATTATTTACAGACAGTTCTGCTGCAGAAAACACGGTACATATGGGGCTACTCAGACTGGCTGAACCCCTCGCTCCTCAGCCCTTCACTGTGCTTCAAATCAAGCTTAATCAGCCTCTTCTCAAATAGGATAAAAGCTAAAGGAGGCATCTGAGAGTGTCAGGATCAATGTCAATAGCCCACTTGACTACCCATATCAGCATGCTATTGCTATGCATACCGCAATGCTACAGCATTTGCCCTTCAGAGCAGCTGTTTTTTAAGAAACAAATATATTGACACAACAGGGACACTTTGTAGTTTTTCCAATTTGTAGTCAACCTTTAAGGGTCCAATGAAATAAAAACTTTTATAAAATGAAATAAAAACCCAGCTAACCGGAAACATTCTCAGAACATTGGCTGACATTCTTTAAAAGCTCTTTCAACGTTCTTGCAGTAACGTTATTAGGACATTTTAATGTGTATTATACATGTTATTTTAAGTTGTTGGAATGTTTAAAAAATTTTACAAAATAAAGTTTGAAAAACGTTTTTATATCCAAGCAATAATGTCATATGTCAATAATGTCAATAATTGCAAAGTCTTTAAAAGTTTAGAAACAACATTTTTATAATTTTGTTACTTAATGGAAATGTTATTAAAGCATTCTTACATCCTAAAATTGTTAGCAGTGTAGGCTGTGTGTTGATTTTGAGGCTGTTTGTACTCCTGAAGGGATGTAAAACACACAGTTTTTCTGTTCAGGAAAAGGCATAACATACAAATTGATGACTCATCTTGCACTTCACAGACTTTTAAGTAAATGCTCTAAATGAAAATGTCCCTCTAATAGCACCTGCTGCAGACTGGCAAGTAACACATCATGGCTGTATCATAACTAAAGCCTGTTACTTCAGTGAGCCCCACCCAAATTTTAGGCTTCAGTAGGAAACATGACAGCGCAGGTAAGAAAACTGTGCACGTCAAATGATTTGAAGGGATTTTTAACAATACCTAGTAAAACTAATAACTGTCAAATATCTATTTGATTGACCTGTTCGTTTTAAAAACAATACGTTTTGTGATTCCATTTGGCAACACTAGTGATGCAAAAACAACACGCGCAAGCTTTAAACAATAAAGAACGATCAGAAATTGAAAGAACACCTTAGATATTGTCAGCTCATTAACCATAATCACGTAAGATTTTACACATAAACATGATGGTCAGATGGGGTCAAATTCTTTGTAAATATAAAGAATGCACTCTATGACTTCATTGTTTTTCTTTCTAAAGCAGAACCAACGTCATCCTCTTTCTCTCTCTTTCATCCTCTCCTGTCATTTCTCACTCTACTCGGTGGATCAGCAGTCTCTCATGGCACACCTCATTAATATATTGGTGCCCAGGGGAAGACAAAATACTCCTCCATCATCCAATTTTCCTGCCACCCTTGAA
>JAZGTJ010011481.1:0-16867 GCA_036877575.1 Botia almorhae
CTCATGCAAAGCGTCTCTCACTGTTATTGAAAAGAATAGCATGTAATCCTTATATTTCACTGTAATCTAGCCATCCAATAATGATGGCTCTTAGATGCTGTAAGTTTCAAGAAAGGTGTTTATATGCAGATGTAGGATTAAACCTTGGATGATGATGAGGCTGTTTACCGCCAAGTTCCAGCTGCTGGTTGCTCCTAATGAGAAGTGGCATATGTGGGAAGTAATGCAGTACATAAATCTCTCCACACTGCACCAAAGGCACCTTTACGTAAATTATTTCATTCTTCTTTTTTGTCCAAGTCTGAGTGAAACTTCTCCCCTGTGAACTTCTTCATAAAGTTGCAGTCTTTTGGGTTTTCCCCAGAAATCTCTAATCTCTCATGAATTCCCTCTCTCTAAGAATCTGAGGCTGCTTTATGGGAACTGTACTGGGCTGTGGCCCTTTTAACCGAATCTTTCTCTCTGAATTTTAGATGTTCTGAATGGTCTCAACATTCCTGAAGACTAGTTATAGTCTCAGTATGAAACAGATTTTTGCACTTAAAATTGTCAACCCTGTGTCATTCCACAGAAGTTCCCGAGTTAATGTATTCCTGGGTTATCATGGGTTCACACTTTACCCAGGGTGAGTAATTGATTTGCGATAGTCTGGTTAAATGATTTTCCAATGTTTATTTATAAACCTAGTGTTAACGTTCTTATTTGCATATTTATGAGGTTAATAACATTACAACCTGTGACCATTACCCTCTCTTTAGATAACTTATTAGGTGTCCATGCCTTTTTATACATTATTTTATTACTCTAATGTATGTGTAAATGTAAGTCCAGGATGTTTATACTTGGCAATGCTCTTTATAATTTTATTTTGCAATTCTTCAGAGGCTGCAACTAAACACAGTGTGTAAAGCTTTTACAAATGTACAAAACTTAAAGACAGTTTTGGTTTGTGATTGGTTGACTGTTGGCAAGCAACAACAGCAAGCAACAGTATGTAACATTGTAGAATTTATTACTGCGCACTGTTATATACATACATTTGTATACATAATTTGGGATGTCCTTGAGCAGGGCTTCATAACCTAGGAATAAAAACTTTAAATTCCCTTCAAAAATTACAAAGTGGCTCTATCCCAGGTTTAAAAAACGTTAACCCAAAGCAAATTGGTCTTGCTGTAGGTTTTAATGTGAGGGTATAGTAAGGTTTCCTGTAGCTCAGTGGTTAGAGCATGGTGTTAACAATGCAAAGGTCATGGGTTCGATCCCAGGGATTGCACATACTCAGAAACAATGTATAGTATAATGCAATGTAAGTTGCTTTGAATAAAAGCATCTGCCAAATGCGGAAGTGTAAATGTAAGTAAGGTGTACCTTAATGAATCACTTTGAGGTTAAGTGTGTTGAGAGCCCAAGGTCTAAAATCTGAGTCAAGTCTTAGTTTTTTGTCTTATTTTAAAAGCTTTGTTGATCATTATACATATTAAAGAAAGTTTATACTTAAAAAGACATTTTAAGAGATTTTACTTGAGCCAAAATATCATTATATCTTTAACATAAGAATAATGTAATATCTATTACAGTTGTTGAGGGAGGAGCCATTCACCAGAAAAAAATCATTTAAACGAAACCATTTATCTCAAAAGAGCGTTTCTCCTGTTTCCCATTATTTATTTTCCCCTGTGCTAAACCACGCCCCCACATGACACATTGCTCCCTGTATCTATACCTACATTTAATCTCAATAAATGATTCTGTATTTTCTAGAATGCTTCATATGGATTTATATTTATATGGATGGACACATATTTTAAAGTCCCTAAAATGCAGAGCTTAAATGATTTATATGATTATACTGGTTTTTGATTGCAATTTTAACTGTAGTTCACTAAAGCTTTTGACATCATCATGTTAAAGTGCTGCTGTAAACTTGTTGTTTAAACTTGCTCATTTTATGTAAAAGCTTATCAAGTTACAAAATATTTTGACATAAACTGGCATTAGAATGTGCGTAGGTGAGCATGTGTGGAGTGTACTGTTATTAACTGTGTACGGCACATAGTGACACACAGGCCTACTCATAACTGATGACATCATCAAGTAAAAGGAAAGGTGCTATTTTTAACACTAGCAGACTTTGTGTGAAAAGTATGTTTTACATATTACATTGTATATCACATATCAGTCTCACAGGAGAGCTATCACACCATGGTCATGTGGCACAGAGAAGAAAATGGGACATGTCAAAAAGAGGAGAAACACACAGAGAACGAGAGAGAGAGAGAGAGAGAGAGAGAGCGCAATCACATTAGCTCTGTTAGTGTTGCATCTAGCTTCTATCCCCATGTCTTCACACTGTGCCACAGTCTCAGAAAACACAATTAATCAGCAGGGGGTTTAATTACGGGTGGCAAGACCGGCAATAAATCACTACGTCGCACTACGTCTGTTTTTACTATAAATTATCATATTTCTCTCACAGGAGAAGCTGGTGCGTGTGTGCACGTATGTTTCGGTAAGCTTAGAAAGGTTGCAGGTGACACAAACGCGCTCCAACAGCGAGCACCTGCGAGATGCGTTCACAGCATGCGTTAGACGCTAAGCATTAGCACAGCACTGCCAGAGATCTGGGGGTTTAAATGCCTAAAATGTGTTAATAAATGTGTTATTGGCTACAAACCATACATTTCAAGTCGAGTAATGCATCATAAATAAGTAAATAGTTGAATAAATAAATCCCTTTAAACAGATTGTTTTGATTGCCGCAGTAAGAGTAGTTGTCATTGGCCAGCAAAGTAGCATTGAAGATAAAAATTTGACACATTCAAAATAAAAGCAGGTATAAATAAAAAGCAACATGTATTTGTGTGGTGTGTGTGTGTTTACATACGCTACTACACTGTGCACTTGGCACACACAAAAAATCTCTTTTGTGTGCAACAGTGCCGGCCCCATTTTGGTAAATTCAATCACTTGGAAGGTAGAAAATGTCAAAGAGGCACAAATAATTCATCACGCTGGCTGTGTGCCGCAGAAGAATGCTGAGCCACGACAGAATATTAACATGTACATGCTCAGTGTTTTGCTTTGGCAACGTTCAAACCTGCTTCTGTCCACAGGGCATCCTCCTCTCGCAGCTTTGATGAAAATCTCTTCCACTCTGGTCTCTTTTGAATTCAATCCATTTGCCCCTCCCTTTCTTCCTCGTTCTTTAACTATTCCCGTTCTCTTTACCTCAGTTTTTTTCTCATAAATAACCCCTGTTTGTCCAACCCTCTGATACGACATTTAAAATGATTTAAAATGACGCCACTGTTTAGTCAATGCAGCAAAGCGCATGAATTTTACATGACCCCTGTTCAATTCCAACAACTTGTCCCAAAAGGCTAAGCAATTTCATTTTAAATGCTCAGATGCAAAAGCCCTTTGGGCAACAGCTTACACGGGAGCGTTCAGGATCTGTTGTGCAGTTGTGACAATACTTTAGAGATGGAGGACAATAGTTTTTACTTCAAGAAAAACACACATAAATCAAAAAAGCACAGCTGCTGTGTGGATCTGTGTAAGGTGTTTTATAAAACACACAATTTGATACATTTGTACTGCATTTATTGTGTCTTCGAGAACAATTAAACACATTATCTGTGTTCAGGCCATTGTGTTTCTCCTGTGTAGACTGCGAGTTGCATCATAAATAAACAGACCAAGAAAAGACACCACAGGGATTGCGGTCAAACCTGCCAGTGTATCTATTAAGCTTTCTGTATGGTTAAAAAAAACAGTATGGTTCGCCAAAATATTGCAACATTGTTACATAATGCATTAAATGGCCACTTTATTCAAAGTTGAAAATCATTTTATCATTTACTCACCCTCATTTTATTCTAAACCTGCATGACTTCACTTCCTCCGTGGGAGATTTGCAGTAAAATGAAAGTGAACAGGGACACTGTTAAGCTTTGATAGTTTTATATGAGAAACAGACTGAAAGTTTATTCATCATTAGCTGAAAATGATGAATAAACTCTGCTGCTTGAGACTCTGCTGCATCTCTCAAGTCTCATTCACGTGCATATATTCAGATATGGCCTGTCAATCTATTTGTGACACGAGTGATGTCAATGATGCCATTGGTTCTTAAATGTCCCATAACCAATCATAAAGCAACAAGTGTGATTATGCAAATTATTTTGAATATCACAATAAAAAAATAATTTACACTGAAATTTCATTCTGTTTATCATACAAACCAGTTGTGTGGCCATATAAGATTCAATATATACTGCATGTATCCAAGTCATAGGCCACTGTTATATTTTTTATTATTTTTAATTTTTGAAGCCAGACAGTGTCCACTTTCATTCAAAAGATCCATGTGAACATTCTGCTAAACTTTGTTTATTATTTGTTTATTCTGCTAAACTATTTTTTCCACATCCTTTGTGAAAGAAAATGAAACGGGTTTGGAATGACATGCTAGTGAGTAAACAATGACACAAGTTTCATTTTAGGCTGCACTCCTCAGAGCAGCATCAGACCAACAACAGCAGCGCAGCAATGGTTCACCTTCTCTTTAACTCTTTAATAATGAAACCAGGTCAGCCAAGCTTCCTCAAATCTCAACTGTACTTGCAGAACAGCAATATTGCCCCACACACAAGCGCACACATAGCTCAACGCAGCTCTGCGCTTCCCAGAGCTATTAAACCCTGACAGAACACAACACTGTATGCTGTCCATCTTCTTCATACAGGAGAAGCCTCATGGGGGTGATTCAGTGAGATGAGCGGGCAGGAGTTTTAATAGCTCGCCATGCCAAACTCTGGGTATCTACCTCTGAGAGCAACAGTCATTTTGTATTGATTGATCCATGGATCCATGGTAATGGCAGGAGAATCAGGGAAGACACGAGGATGCTTTGGAATCATGCACCACAAGTACTTAATCAGCAGGCCCCAAATCTGATATCTAATGAGCAAGAGGACCTAGATGGTTTGCTCATGTCATTAAGCCTGGAAGATTGAATGGATGAATGGATTCAGGGGCGCAAGACCAAGAGCATGTTTAATCAAGTACCATCACTTCACACTGAGCAGATCTGTTATTTTATCATCACTTAAGGTTAAACCAGATTCCCCTGGGACTGAAAACCATGGGAGAGAAAAGGAAAAAGAATTAAATTGGATTCTTTAAGAATATTTTTTATTTTGGATACTGAGGCTTGAATTCTTTCATATGACTTCTTCATTCAATAAAACATGGACTTTTTCTCAAGGTTACTGCTAACAGGGGGTAAGAGGGACATGCTGGCATTTTAGATAGAGGTTTTTGAACTAAGAGGTGAGGAGAGACGGGGGACGGAGGAAGTGAAAATGAAAGAGGGAATGTTGAAAGGACAAAAGTGCAGCTATGAAATGGAAAGGAAAAATGTGTGTAGAAAAAACATGATTGCTTGTGGAAGAGCTGGATTCAAGTGTTTATATTCTGGACTATTGTCAGCAGACCACAAAGTTAAACAGAAAAAAAAATCATTCAAATATTTTGCAATAGGAGACATTAATACATTAAGGTTTTGTTGAAATTTTATAAAGATTTCTATGTGATTAATTGAAATATTGGGGTGAAGGTGGGGATAGGTTGATTTTCCTGTGATGGTGATAGGAAGTTTAATACAGAACAGTTCATCCAAAAATAATTTTATCCTTATGTAATATTAGGCTCATATGGAACTAAGATGTCACTCTGCAACTTATTGGCTAAACAACAGTCAATTAATAATGCAATGTTGGTCTTTTTTTAAAACAAAGCTTTTTGCATTCTCTAAATTTTTTAAATACTTAAAGAATATTTGTTTATTTCTGTAAACAATGTTTTCAATAAAGACAATTTCATGCCACATGACACTATTAAACATGTGGCCACACTGGATGAGGACCATCACTATTGTATGTAACCCTTATAAAACACTGTAAATAGGCTTCAGTTTGCAGGGATGAATAAGGGAGACTTACAACATGTGCAGTGTTTTGGTTCCGTGGACCAGGATTAAGATGCACTGGTGCAGACACATCCTAAATATCCTATGGGGCAATGTGGGACTTTAGCATAATTAATCTAGTTTAAATAAACCTTGATGAGGCCTTGATGCCCAAACCTGGCAAGAGCCAACAAATCAGGCAGGCTTTTTCTCACTCAGTGTCATTTTCTCGTGAGTCATTGCCTCACAGCGATCACTATCTTCAAAACAGCGCTGTGCTTCTGTATTCAATGGCTAAAGTGTCACTATAAATGCACATCAATGCTATAGAGGATAAAGACCTGAGGTAATTTGTGAACGTCTATAATAGGGGGACGTCTGAGGCAATTTCTGTCTCCCTGTCGGGAATAAATTCCAGCTCAGGGACTAGATCAATCACGCCGCTATACAATTAGATGAGAGATGATACACGTGTAGACGGCCAGACTAATCAAAATTCATTTGTGAAATGAAGATGAAATTAATGATCGAGAAGAGCTTTGAAATCCCACTGTTTGTGTTGACCCTTTGAAGTTACACTTTCTTCAAAGACTGCGTTTAATCACGTATCAAACAAGAAATGTTTGGAGATCAGTCCCACACAATCCACAAATTCATCTAGCAGGAGAGGGACACAGGAGATAAGCACCTTGCTCTTTCTTCTTCTTCCTCCTCAGATCATGTAACAGAATCGATGCTTTTTCAAGTAAACAAGATTCATTTGAAGATAATGTCAAATATTGATTCACCTTATATTATTGATAGGTCCTACTGAGTTCCTGTATACGCAGAATATAAATTCGGTCTTTTCTCACAATATTGACTGAACACACTGATGTAGAGTATCGATTTTCCTTATTATTATGAACACGCTGGTGAAATTTATTGTAGCAAGCCTGCAAAAGATTCATAGCATTGTCCAAAATCGAGGGCACAAGATATTGTTTCTATAAACATGCATGTAACAATGCAAATTGGAAGTAACATTTTAAATATCTCGCATCGTATAATAAAACATACATTTACGCGATACATAATTTAATGACTTATCATTTAGAAAACAGTAACACACTATACAGCTGCAAACAAGAACTGACAATTTTTGTTCTTCGGCAAATCTATTATTATCAAAGGTGGAAAACAACACAAACATGAAAAAGGATTTCGCTTTTTAAAAAAAAATAACAGTGTCTGAACATCAGATTCGTAGACAAAGATCAAGTCAAGGATTACCAACAGAAAAACACAGACACTTTACAATAGAAAACAAAAAAAATAGCCTGATGGAATACAGAAGTATTTTTATGTACTAATTTACATATTCACTGAGTTGAGCCCTGGCTCAAATTGACTGTAAACAAAAACAAAGTTTTGTTTTAATCAAAAACGTGCAACAGCTTTGTGAGCGATTTGCTTTAATCAGATGCTTTGTATTGTTTTAATGCTGCTATAAACATATCTTCAGGCTAACTCCTTTGATATGAATCAAAGTTATATCTTTATATCCAGGCGATGAGCTGAGTACATCCCATGATACATCTGGAACTTTGGAATAGGACCGAAGGTGGATGTTTCCATGGTGGAAACATCTGGAAAAATCAATCTTTACAGGATTAGAGAAAATCTTCCACAAATTGTGAACGGCGATTTAGGAGAGTAGGATGCAGGGTGTGCTCTCGATTACAGCTTTGAGAACTGTTGCTGAAATGTTGGGTTTTCTCAAATGGCTACAGCCCATGACCATTGCCCACTGACTCTGGCTAGAAACTGGTTTCCATTCAGCATGGAGAGATGACATTTTCTTTCCCTCGCTAAATTGGAATTAGCAGATCATGCTTCAAAGCATGGAACGAAATCTCCCTGCATCACAAGTTTACCCAAACCCTCATCTCAATCAAGATAATGGCACTTTAAAAACACGGGCTCTTTAGATCTAAACCAGAATGACCATTTAAAAGGGAATGATAGTAAAATAAAGAGTTCTATGGCTAATTGCTAAATGTTTCCATATTTAATAGTTAATTTCATTGGCTTTCCACACCCAGAGCGTCAGTATCTGATTGTCATGGATATCTGATTGTCATGGATATCTGTACGTGGATGCCATTAAGCAGATATATAGTGATTTGAGCCACAGAAGACATTTATGGGTTGCAGGCATGGCCTTGGCATCACATTTTATACGCTGGTCGATACAGCTCATCATTGCATCGGATGCAAAGATCACATTGGGTGAAATCACACGATCTGGGCTGGAGAAGATGACAGTTCCAAGAGCAGAAGAAGAGAAAGATCTTGGCCGCGCTCGCATGTTAAGAAAGCTTAGATGGCGCACTAAGATAAATACATTTATGGCTCTATTAACTACCGCACCACTGCAGGGTGTGATCTTGGTTCTGGTAATATTTTTCCTATCTATATTCTCCACCGGCATTATTTTAAATGTGGAAATTGTCCTGCGGTGAGACTGTCCTTCATCTAAGATATCAAAATGAACAATGTGAATAGAAAAACTGCTAAATGTTTTAGTATAATCTAATTTAGGGAATATTTTTTAAAAATGAGTCATTCAATCATTTAACATTTATTTTTACTGACACTTCTGTTTTTTTATGACAACAGTGAATTTTTGGAGGAGATTCTCTCCTTAGAATTATGGGGTGTTATAGTTCAATTTATACATTTAAAAAAAAAACGTTTTTTAACGTTTTCTGTAGAAACCACAGCTCTGTGGTTTCTACAGAAGCATCTACCATTGCTTAACAACCTTGGAGTTCATTGCAAGCCTATATTGAAACATTTATACATTATAACTAAAAAACAATTTCTCTGTGGAAAAACTTAGAATTTTTACTGTTGCATTCTACATGATTATTCAGGTCCTTTTGTATATATGTTTATCTTCACTAGGTCAGTCACTAAATATAAAGAATAAGAAAAAACATGAAGGGTATGTTAAAAACCATTATAGGCTCAGTTGTTTTTGCTATAATAAAATCTTTCCTCTTTCTTTCGAGCAGATGAAAATGTATTATGACATTTTCTTTTACCCCAATACACTTCCCTGCTAATCTGAACCCTTTTATCAGCTAACATCAGAACACTAGCTAAGGCTCTCTAAGAGTTCTCAAAAATTATTCTTACATTATCAAAAAACGTTCTTGCATTATTAGTTAGTTTTTTTATATTATCATATTATAGTTGTCTTAATAATAAGTTGTTAGTGGAATATTTACAAACATTACAGAAATTAAAAAAATGTTTGAATAACGTTCTTATTACCAAGTAATAATAGCATTAAAACAATGTCTAAAAAACTGGACTTTATAAATGTTTCAAAACTTTCAAAATAACATTTTTACCATTTTTGTTACTTAATGGAAACATTAGAGAAATGTTTTTACAACCTAAAATTTTTAGCTGGGTTACACAGAGAAACAGGCACAGCTATTGGTTTTTAGAACCCAAACAAAAGCTTGCTTTATTTTTTTCAGTTTGTATGCCAGTCTGCATGATTACTCTGTATAAAGATTGGGCTGAAGCACTGCCATGGCTCAGCATTTCCTCAACAGTACAGTAAAGCCTGGCTGGCCGCTGCACAGGTGACTGCCCACAATGGAGCTTCAGTCAGGTCGTATTTCACCTGCTGCTTAGCACAGTCTCATTACCGTCACACTCTGCTTTGCTTAGCCCATTACACATCCTGTATTCTTCTTCATATTAATGTGGACCTAATTACTCTAATTAATAACTCAAACTTTAATGTTTCAATTTACAATTTTTTTCTGGAATCTACTAAAACCCAATCAGGATTGAGACTGAAGTGACAAAATAATTAGTCAAAAACAGTCAGATCAAAAGTCAACCAGGGTCAGTGCATTTAAAAAATGTATTGTTTGTACAGTTAACAATGTACTGTAATATTACCATTCATCTGTCATTTCAGTCTGTATTCGGCAAAATGGCATACATATTTTGTACAGAAATGCAATGGTCTGTAAAATGGTCTATTCAGTTTTATTTATTTTTCTCTGTCAAGTAAAATGTTTAAAAATGTGATAAGAAATACTGAAATAAACTAGTAATTTATCTACTATTACGGTTTGTTTTAAAATGATCGACCATGAATTTACATATTGCCAAAAAACAAAAAATGTCTGCAATTTTGTCATCAAGTATTTGGTGCTGCAATTTTGTCATCAAGTATTTGGTGCTGCAATTTTGTCATCAAGTATTTGGTGCTGCAATTTTGTCATCAATTATTTGGTGCTGTAGAATAACTTCAGAAAGAAATTTTTTTACAATCAGCATCCAAACAGAAATAAAACAGTTTTCAAGCTTGTGAGTGGAAGGAGAGTTTTGCCACCTAATGTTAATTACATTTGTAATATTTATTTGGAAAAACATTCATTTACTTAGTCCTGCAATGTGACGCCTCCACAAAGTAATTTATGTATGTGCACAAAAACACATGAACGCCATCATGTCAATAAAATCAAACCTCATTGGTTCATTAGGTCATCATGTTCAGTCACAAGGAAAGGAAAAACAAGGAAAGGAAATCTCATGACTGCTCATGGATCATCCCTTGTTGTATTTGAACCTACAACGTTAAAAACCAGGCTATTTCTTTGATCACTCTTGTACAGTATACTTCACTACTGCAGGCTATGCTCTATCGCGTTATGATAAGCCATCATTAAATACTGGCTAGGGACAAATGTGTTGTAGGTTAAATCTCAGAAGACCCATAAATATAACAGTACTTAAGAATTACTATCAGGGCCTGCAGGTTGCTCCAGGGGCATAATCTTTGCAATTAGTGAACTGTATTTAAGATACAATTAAAAAGACATGAACTCAGGCAAGTAAGCCTGAGAAAGATATCTTATTCACAACTCATAACTCACTACTTCTAAATTATACATAGACATTTGCTGTGTTTTTTACATTTATGGATTGGCATAGGCATTCTTTATCTGTTAGTTCATTGTTTGTGAACACAATGTCCCTGAAATACATAAAAGACTGAGAACAGAGAGCACGATATATACCATGTTTCAGGCGAAATGTGCTTCTCTCCTGTCGAGATCTCCCACTGTATTACTGATGTGAATCACAGCTGTGAGTGCAAATTAATGTATTGTTTTATGTACATATTTATGTACATGCAAGAACAGTTTCACAGTGATGTGATGTAAACGGTAAGAAAATACACATCCACAAAAAGAAACAAGGTAACATACTGTATTTTTTTAAACTGGGAAGGGCTGGAGAAAGAATCTGTCATTAGTGACAGATAAAATGTAATAGAAATGTTATTTCTTGAAAATGTAAGCACCGCACGGCTGTTTTTTTATCTTAAAGGGGTTATGTACTGTGATTTTAGTGACATTTTTTTAGGACCCAAAACAAACGGTTTTATTCAAGGGGTCATATACAATCAACAATCATATAAAACTAAATTCTAATTGTTTTTGGTGAAAAAGGTTATTTATATTACAGGTGGTGATCCTCAGGGTAAATAAAATGATAAACACATTTGACATTGCACCTTTTATGTTATTAAATATGGATTTAATATTGCTTTAAGATAAACAAAATGAAAAGCGCTTGACCAGGGCACTTGAAATATGAGAATTTCCGCTCACACTGCGATAAGTAAAGACTGCTGTGATTAACTGTGTGTTTATACAAGAAGAGATTCCTATAACTGGATTACTGAAGATGGCGAGTCATTGTGTTGTATGACTAGGGCTGTATATTTTTAGCAGAAGGCATTATAAAGAAGCCTGCCATGACTTATGGCAAAAAGATATCTTCAAAGCCTATGACCACGATTGTGGCTGAAATCGACTTGGCAGGCCTTTCGTTTCACCTCTGGTTCCAGCAATCACAAGTTCAAAACAAGGCTGCTAGCCTCCTCACAAGTGGTCAGATCCGCATAGTGGCTTGTGAGATTCGGCATACATCCAAAAAAATGAAAAAGAAATGCAATAAATAATTCATGAAGTAACTGCACTTTACATTTTCTGATGCAAAATTTGAGCGGTGCTTGCCTGTGCAAAACCTGAAGCCACAATATCAGGAATTGCACGGCTCCCAAACCTTTGCATGCTGACGGAGTGTGTTTTGAAGAAGCGTAATATGTGGCCTGGAGAACCAGATGCATGCACATTTGTCATGTCTTTTTGAAGTGGTTTGAATGATCTGTCTCAAATGTGTCTTGGAGGCCATTTACGCTTGAATGATCGGATTGTCATTTAATGAGTAAAATTTTACTCTCTAGATATGGCTCAAATCCCTCCTTCAGCCTATGAAAGCCTATAGAATTGTTTCATCATCATGTTTTCATCCATCAACCATCAGGCAAAAAATGATTTGTATAGAAATGTGAAGTGCACTCCTATTCTTAACAAGCTGTATGCTTTTAGGTATAATTCATATTTGCGGCACAAACAGTGGAGGGTAAGTTATGCACTTAACATAATGTTGGTTTTGCAGCTGTGCTGTTATATTGAATGTGTGAAACCTCATACAACTTCAACACATGGCTTATGGGAAATGTGCCACACAACCTTCTGGTACTACTGGTGCTGTCATAACAAAAACATGGTGGCAACACTTGGGTAAATTAATGCAGTCTTCCACATTAATAGCCACAGGGGGCAAAATAATCACAGCTGTGATCTCTTTAATATCTTAATTTCCTTAAAAAAGTCCAGCAGATTTAAGCATCTCCTGCTTAGATCTTTTTCCTGAGAAACCTCAGGAGAACCTCACCTGTATCTCCTCTTGAGTTTCAGATGAAATTTCAACACTGTCTCAAATCATATCTTTAATATTTCAATTATTTCTCACAACAATTATATTAAAAGAAGAGGAATGGAAACTTTAAGACATCTACTGAGCTTGGAGAGAGATTTTAATATAAATATATAATATTTTAAACATAAACCAGAGGTTTTAATATAAACCTACATTTTCTATCAAAGCCTTTTAATACCAAATTTGCTTTTTTTAAAACATTGAATTTCTACTGCTTTATAGCTTTACAGTACGTCAACAATTACCTCATTTGTGTCTATTTTTACTTCTCCCGTGGGAGAAAGTGTTGGAAAAACAGAATGAAATAACTAAGAACTCAAATCTCCTGAGATAAAAGGCAGCAACCTCAGAGCAATACTGTTCATTTTTCCCTTGGTAGACATCCAGTTCACACTCGATGGATGAAATGTTGCATTTCACAGAAGGTGTGAAATGTACAGATTTACACTGAATCTGTACCTTCAGCAACATGTAATACAGACAGTCTATCCTTATGGCAGAGTGAAGCTCTCAGCTGTCAGTGTGAAGCGCATTAGAATCGCATTATTATGGTCTGGGGTATTAAGAAATGAACCATTAGGCAAAAGGAAATGGCATGTGACGCCAGTCCAGGTGGCAGAAATCAGATCGGATGATTCACGCAGCTGCACAGGAAAACAGTCATATTTCAGCAGGGAAATGCTCAGACACTGCTTTGAAGTGAATAAACTGTGGTTACTGAAGGATAGTGGATGATAAAGCATATTTAAGCTCTAATAAAGCATTCCTAAATGATGCACTTAAATCTTGTAGTGAGTCTTGGGTCAGATTCACTGCAGGTGCTGGCTCAGGCTCAGGTGCCATTTTTGATTAACAGGACTGATCCTGTTAGTCTAATGCCTAAACCCATGACATGTTTGCTCTCAAGCAAACAGTGAGGGAATTTACAAGCATGTTTAATTCATGTACAGGCAGATGGCATTATCTATGAATAATGAACCAATAAATATGGTAAAATCTAGAATGTATTTTGTTCCTATTTCAACAAACAGTCATTGATTAGTATATAACATTTTATTATCTAGGAATTAAACCTTAATTATAATTACAATTAAAACCTAAATAAAAATAAATAAATTAAAATAAAGCTCAAAACTATTTTTCATGCCACTGTAAATTAAAATGTTGTGAGATCAATAACTTATGTTAGATAAACTGTTTTCTACTGTTTTCTAACATATCAAACAATAATATGGAGTTTTTGCTTCCAATGCTGTAAAAGAATAATGAAAATATTTATGAGAAGTGTCAGCTAGTAGCTTCATTCTCAGCTTCGGTGTTTATAATGTTTCATCATGTAATATCAAAATGTTTCAAAATATTTACACTCATTTTGACGGTTAAGTTAAAACCTAATTAATTTAATTAAAAGTACTTTCTCTTTTTGTCTTTGAAAACCAGTCAGTCTTAGATGTCACAAGACAATTAAAAATTCAGACTATGATTTCAAAGGTAGCGTGTATGTGAGTCTTTAATTTCACTTTTATGATGCTCCAAAAACTGTTATTAATAATGAAACCCTTTGTGAGCTTTATGATATCCGAATCTATTCCTCATAAAGTGACTCACCCACGTTTCTGCTTGTCCCTATAAATAAAAAAAGTTTAATCGAAATAAAAGTTTTTAATGAGACACTAAGCTCTTCAAACAAGCCCAAAATCTCAAAGAACTTATTAGTTTTCTTTTCAAACCATTTATAATGAGTTCTCAATAGCTCAGGCTTCTTTATATGAAGTGGCCAGAAGTTTAAGCGTTTGTTTAGAAAGAGTTATATCTTCAATGAAGCTCAGTGTCAGAGCTGTCAACACGCGCAGTCGGAAATAATCAAAACAAGCGCAGCATACAATCTTTTTTAAATTACTGTCTGTGGCAGACGCTGCGGCTGTTTACAGTGAAATGAGAAGCGGTAAGAATAGATGTCAGACAATCATTTATAACTCACAGGTACTTACAGTGATGTGGATGCGGAACGAAGAAAAAATGTTTCTGAGCACCTGGTCAATGTTTTAGAGTATGTAACTTTTTATATATTTTGTTTTATATCACCTGCCAACAAATAATGCTACAGGTTTTCTTAGAATTAACCTTTCAGCCAGTTTTTTTTTTTATTTAAACAGTTTAACTATTGTATCATAATTTAATCCTAACAAATTCAAAGTTCTAATGAAAACTCAGTTGTTTAAAATATGTTTAAAAGGTTTTACTTGAAAAATGCGCTTGTGCTGCACTGTATTTCTTTAAAAAAACTTCCATGCTTTGATATTTTGATATATAATGCAATGACATTTTTTAGCATGTCCTAAGTGCTCAAACGCATCCTGGGGTGCTGCCCATACAACACATAATCTGTTTACAAATACACAAAACTTCACGTCCTTGAAAGGAGAGCGAAAGATAAATGGCTGCTTTGTGAAATATCTTGGTCATCCAATAAATTCGATGCTGAAAGTGTAACTTTGCAATGAAAGATGTGTCTCCTGCTCTGCTCTGTCAATAACTATTTTCTATAACCAGTAAATAATGATTTTGCATCATGTGATGATGAACGAGGGACTTTTAAGTCCCGTACTGAAGTGTTTACTCTGCAGGCAGCTTTTTGGATTCAATACAAATACAGAGCAATAGATTTTTGCACAGATGTCAATGAGATTTAGCGTCATTGCGTCTGTACGCCGACATAGTCAGATAATGTTGTCATTTATCAGTGTGCGCTAAGCACGGTGTGTTGAAATTGCTAAATAGGTCAGCTGATGCATCACAATTGGTGATTCATTATATCAGTCTATAGAGACGCTTTCCCAAAGAGCGATGTTGCATCATTATCACCCTCTAAATCTGTCAGAAGGTCCCAGTCTGTCGTTTATGCTTTAATGTCTGTGAGACTGCTGACCCTAGTCATTTATTTTAAGAATCACCCAGACTAATAGCTGCTGGTTTTACATTCTCATCTTCTCCTGAAGACTTTGGCTGGTGATAATCCTTCGACTAATTCTCTCCCTTAGAGAAGTGGTCAAAGATCAATGCCTTGGAAAATCACATGTAATGATCTTAAAATAAATACAATATTGTCGCTCCAAAACATGTTATGCTTATTATCCAACAAGCACACAGATAGAACTATATTTCATAATATATTGTGGTTCAAGCTAATTCAGATATGTGGTGACATCTGAACATAACTTAGGCTGGACTAAATCTTCAGAAAAAAGGGTTAAACCAAGGTTAAAATCATTTTAGTGGTTTAGTGGAGAGATGTCGCTAGAGAAACATTTTCATTTGGAGACCAGGCTGCGATGAAATCAGTGTCCTGAGAGATTTAAACCACAGCTAATAGTTAAATGACCCATGAATGTTGGATAAAGCTGATTCATACTGCATGGTTATGGTCTAGTTACATTTAGAGAAGAATATGATTATGACACACTTTTGTTATGGCTGGCAAATATAACTGCTACTACGGCTAAACAGTTTGGGCATTACTGAGCGCTATGGACAATAAATCTCTATTTGTTTAGTTAGCTTTATGGCTAATGTGGCTCGCATGTATCATTGGTTTAACAAACCATGACTTAAGAGACCAAGGTTGCGCGTAGTAAAATACTTTCACAAACTCATATGTTGAAACCTCTAACTGCTCCTCCCCCTCTCACACACACACACACTTTGCAATGCTTTGGAAATACACAAGCACAAATACAGAATTCTAGAAAGGCCCCGGGGCCCTGGTGCCAGGCAGATGTATCAGACCCGGGCACATTTTTATATTCTGCCTGTACGTCAGTGTGTGCTGGGGTGCATCCATGTGTTACAGAAGAGGTGTCCAGCAGATAAGGTGGCGCAGTGACAGCCCAACAATAAACAAGACTCCCCCCCCCCCGTACCAAACCCACCCACCCACACATACTTCTCCATTTTTACTAGAAGAGAAATAACCAACATTGTGCAGAGCCAGAAGGAGGGAACCACTCAGATCATATCAGGAATGTA
>JAZGTJ010011482.1:157-16866 GCA_036877575.1 Botia almorhae
AAGTGACAGTGTCATTACCACATTGCGTTTGGTGTTATCTTCAATGGCCTGGATCACTCTCAGCCTCTGCTTGAAACGCATCTGTTCAATGACATCTGCCCGAATGGAGCCGAACTTCTGCATGAGACAGAATCAACGAAACCTGTTAAACACGACACATCTGCTGAATGACATCACACACCTCAGACACAGACATCACACCTCATAAGAAGTGCGGATGAGTTTGAAGATGTCCACCGCAGGGTGCGGCTCGCCGTTATCCGTCAGGAGAGAGTGCAGGTGGGGGATGGGAGGAAGTGTGCTGTCCTTATTGCTCACGCTGTCCAGATACCTACAACACCAGCACAAACAATTCACACTACTTCAGAAACCCTCTGAGATACTGTGAACTGCTATACGTAGTGCACTACATACTGCATACTCACTTTACTGTATATACAGTTTTCATACCTGCCCAGAATGGTCATGGCCTCTCCATCATCTTTGCAGGCCAGCAGCTGATGGATGTTAGCATCAAGCACTGAGAGCGCGAGCTGGAAGATGACCTTGATGCCCTCGTAGAAGAAGCAGTCCACCACCACCACGGCGCTTTCAAAGGGCATGACGGACAGGAAGAGCGTGAGGAACCATGAGAGCGAGATGGTGGAGATGACGGCCAGCGCCTGCATGCAGTCGTACAGCTGAGGGACGTACACGTGAGCCAGCTCTTCAAACACACCCTGGTCCACCAGAGCACCTGATGACATACAACACAACACTGTGATACAGCGCTTTAGCTTCCACAGATGAGCCCTTGGAAGGGTGTTTCCTTGGAATGATATAACTATCATGAAAAGCTTTTCAGTCAAACCAAATTCAGTCTTAAAGACGGAGAATCATGAACGCTTGCACTGGAATATGCTGGAGCTCACCTACAACTCTGGTGTTGTAGTAATCTGGCAGCATGCGTTCACACAGCGCTACCAGAAGCCAGAAGGCTTCTTCCTCTTTAGCGTACAGCAGGAGAACGGAGGTCACTATGTTCATTGCCTGTGGAAAGAGAAACTCGAAATATGATTGTGTTTGGAAAGTGATATTTAAAGGGCCAGTTCGCCCAGAAATGCTGAGGCTGTCAGTCACTAACATTCCTTCAGATGATGACATCATTGTTTAGGTGAACATTCTCCTTTACGGCTCCAGAAGGGTTTGACCTGCGTATGTGATGTCGTAAGCATGCGCTCATACCTGGCAGTAGCCGATATTGGGGTTGCGGAAGGCGTACGCCGTGAGGACCCGACGCAAGGCAGCGATGCCCATCTCGTTTTGAAAGGCCGGATGCTCCGGAAGAGAGCGATGTAAATCTCTCTCAATCTCCTCCGTGGCCAGATTATATTTCCCCATCGACTTCTCCACCAGATCCTCATAATAACCGGGATGAGTAGCCATTTCATTAATCGCTCCTGCACACAAATCAAATAATGCAACATCTAATTAACAGCATTATGTTTATATAGAAACCTGTAAAAGAGGCAACAGCTACAGTATGTACTGTCACAGAAACATGTCAGTTTCAGTTTGTGTCTGCATGTGTCTGTGAGCGTGTTGTGTGTCTGTGAGCGTGTGTGAGCGTGTTGTGCGTGTGTGAGCGTGTTGTGCGTGTGTGAGCGTGTTGTGCGTGTGTGAGCGTGTGTGTTGTATGTCTGTGAGCGTGTGTGTTGTGTGTCTGTGAGTGTGTTGTGTGTCTGTAAGCGTGTCTGTGAGCGTGTTGTGCGTCTGTGAGCGTGTTGTGCGTCTGTGAGCGTGTTGTGCGCCTGTGAGCGTGTTGTGTGTCTGTGAGCATGTGTGTTGTGCGTCTGTGAGCGTGTTGTGCGCGTGTGAGCGTGTTGTGCGTCTGTGAGCGTGTTGTGTGTCTGTGAGCATGTGTGTTGTGCGTGTGTGAGTGTGTTGTGCGTCTGTGAGCGTGTTGTGTATCTGTGAGCATGTGTGTTGTGTGTCTGTGAGTGCACTGGCCCGTGAAGGTTTTAATACACTTTACAAAACAACGTGCACATATTTAATAAACAGGAAACTGCTGGTATGACAAACAGGTATGTGCACAAAACCACAGAAAAGCACACAGGGAAAGTAGGCCAACAGGTAAGTGTGTGTGTGTGTGTGTGTGTGTGTGTGTGTGTTTGTGTGTGAAAAAATGAATGCACAGAAATGCCAAACATTTTGTGTCTGTGTATAGATTTTTGTCATATATTTAATCCTGATCTAAAGCAATTGTGTACAAATATTGATTACTGTACAACAGCAAATAAAAAAAAACTAACAACCTTATCAGAACAGACCTGTGACCCATTCCTGAATCATTTGGAACCAGCTGGTTTATACTGGGACGTCCTGCGACTCACCTGAAAACAGCAGCCACAGATCTCCTCTCATGTTCTCTGGGATGCCCTGGAGCACCAGCTCTTTGGTCTTCTCCGTACGGTACATGCACACTCCCTGACCATACTCTGCAAAGTGACTTTTCCAAGCCTGCTCCTTCAGAAACTCTTTAGCCTGGAAACAGAGACAATGACATCATTGCCACCCAACTTCAGAAGTGCTTTAACAAACACATCCTGGACAGACAGTGAACATCATGCTGCTTTTAAGAATTTAAAGGCCTTGAGCACAGCATCCAATAAAAATACTGAATATGTATAATGAGCATTATGTTAGCAACGCAAAGGTCATGGGTTCAACACATACAGATAAAAGGTAGAACCTGAATGCCATGCAAGTCACTTTGGATAAAAGTGTCGCCAAATGCAGAAATGTAAATGCAGATGAAATATATGCGTTTTTGCAAGTTGAACACATTTCCGGTCTTACACTGAACTAAACTAAGCACACTTTGTAAGTGCTTTGAGAGCAAACTTATAGTCTGCAGAACACACAGCATAAACTGTAAACACTGAGTTTCACTTCCTGTGTGTTTTCCACTCTCATGTGTTTAACACACACACACTCAGAGAATCTCAACAACTACAGCACATATCTTTTAAAACAAAAACTATTCTGACTGGATGAACAACAAAGTCTTCATGAAAAAATGGCAAAAACACACTTGACGGCACGTTGTGAATTAATGCAGGACTGTAAAAAACATGAGCAGTTATACCAATGAACTCTTGTTATTTGGTGGAATTTTTATGAATTATTATCGTTTATGAAACTTAAAGCGTCTCTTATCTTAATTTAATATGCAGAGACAGCGAGAGTAAGTGGGGTTTAAATTTCCCATCTGCTTTCATCAAAAGGCCAAAAATAAATTAAAAAATGGCCAAAAGGCCAAAGAAAGAGAATTACGAGGATGCAGATGTACAGTACTGGGTTTCTGACTGTGTACCAGTTTGGGGTTGAACTCCTCTGGTGATCGCCGTCGGTACATGGTCATCAGAGCCTGTGTTGCCGTGGGAACTCTGTTATCGTTGAGATTAAACTGCCTCTCGCTCTCTCCCTCTGATCCGAGAGCGCCACGCTGTGGACTGCTGGACAGTACACTGCCCTGCTGAGAGTACAGCTGCCAGCCGAGTACAGTAATGTTATAGGATGGTATAGTATAGTATATGAGACTGTTATGATAATTCTGTATCACACACAAAGTACAGTACAGTACAATACACATCTTCACACAAACGTCAACAGTGTTGTGCTCACCTCATCATCAGAGCTGCTGAGGCTGCCTGTGACTTCCTGCTCAAAGTAGATTTTGGACGTGGTCTGTTGCAGGAAGTCAGAGATCCTCTGCACCAGGAAGTCCCGATCTTTGAGGTTGGCAAAGAGGAAAGTCATCTTGTTTTTGGTGCTGATTGACAAGGGGCTCGGCAGGACGCTGGAGCTGTCAGCCTTCTCAACGATGGTCACCTATTCCGGAGAGAGGGACAGGGTGGATTATAATGTGTGGAACGTTCTAGACTGCTCACTAGTGAGGTTCTGATTCAGTCAGGATGTCTTAGAAGGCGGCAGACACTTTGACACTTTGCTGTCAAACTATGGCAATGTGGAAGAGTGTGATGTTAGAACAAGGAATGTAACAAACACAAACCTCTCTAAGAGGCACGATCAGACTGCAGACGGTCTCCTCTTTACTGGTGAAGCAGATGTAATTGGTGGAGACAAACATCTGTCCCAGGATGTGTGTCTTGTTGAAGGGGGTCCACAGCGTACAGTCTGTGTGACCGTCCAGCTTCTCGTCTTTGGGAAGGCGGAAAAGCGCACGGTATCTCTCGCTCTTAGCTCGGGCATCCAAATCCCTGAACATATCACACATACCAAACATATTTTATATCTGAAAAAAACCCATCAAAATCTTTAAAGAATTCATAGATACTTCTCTTACACAACTGTGTAAACGCTAAAGCACTATACAGTTGATGATGTGGTTAGTTAGACAGACCTTTTGAGGGCCGACACTTTCTTGGGAGACTTCTTCTTCAGTTTGGGCAGAGAGCGGTCCTGCTCGAAGCCCTTGTTGTCCAGCAGCTGCCGCATGGCTATGTTGGCAAGCTGCTCCATGAGTTTGAAGGTCTCGTTGATGTTCAGGAACACGGAGAAGACGTGCTCGCTACAGCGCGTGCTGACGCGCACCATGTCCGGCAGAAGAAGAGTGACGTTCTTCTCCAGCTGAGTGATGTCAGCCCAGCGGATCACCAGCTTAACTGATAAGATTAACAGATTCATAAGATGTATATTCATACTGAAACACAGATTCATACTGAGATCTGAATGATTTGCATTTAAATGCACTGAATGCAGTCACAAGCGATTGAAACACAGCATTACTCATCACACATCTCATGTGCTCCTCACCTTCTTTTCCGAGCAGGTATGAGTAGAAGCAGAGATGGTTGATGCTGAGGTACAGCCAGCCCTGACGGGGCACCTTCCTCTTCCAGTAGCTACAGGAATAGTAGTTGACCAGCTTCTCCTCCTCAGGCATGCAGAAGAGCTTACGAAACTTAGCGATGGCCTCCTTGAACTTGTCTGTGTCATCGTCTTCTTTGATGTCGTGACTTTTGTTGTATTCAGCTATGATGCCCTGGACAAACACACGAGGCCGATGTCGAGAGATTATGAACCCAACATATGTGCGTGCTTTGAACTGTTTTAGGTTTAACCTTGCAACATGCTAACATCAGTCTGTACCATAATAATCTGTGACTAAAATCCATTACACAGGTTTTACACTATTAAAAGTTTAAGATTTAAATATGCGATAAGCTTTTATGGGTTCTGTATTGACATAAATGACCACATAATTGACTACAAATGAAATCACACCGTATTGTATTATCATGATTTTTGAACATAAGCCCATGACATTGACATAAGCATTATATAATACCACATCAACACCACGACACAGATATGGCAGTCATGTAGTTCAGTATTATGAGAATGCAGCCGATCTGTCTAACCTGAATTTTGCCTTTAACGAAGGTGGTGATGTCATTCTCATTCTCAAATATTGAGAGCGTCTGCAGGAGGTTCTGCTCCAGCCACTCCCAGTTCCCCGTGATCTCCTTACGAGAACTTCCTGAACACAAGAACACCACGAAGACAAACAGACATCTTGAGTTCATCTCATCATCTCAAACATCAGTGATCCACATATCTGGTGTAAACTGCACTTGTTTCCAGAATTAAACAGCAGATGGTTCGGAGAACATGCTTTAATTAACTGTGTATTAGCTCAGTGCTCCTCAGACAGTAAATCAAACACAGTACTGGCAAGCTAAGTGCTGCATTAATACTGCTCTGTGACAAGTGCTCGTATTACACACATTCTGCCGTTAGCTAATGATCAAAACACACAATCCGTTAAAAATGTTTTTAAAATACAAAAAATACAAGTCTGCTGTTTGTCTTTATACCTGAACTCAAATATAATTAAAACCCATTATTCTCTCGCTAACACTTTACAATGAGGTTTTATTCATTAACATTAGTTTATTTGCATACGTATACAATCATTACAAATATGGTTCATTATGCATTTGTGTTAGTTCACTGTTCATTAACGTTAACAATAAGTTTATAATAAATGAGTTATTGTTCATTGTTAGTTCATGTTAACTAACACAGTTAACAAACAGAACCTCATCGTAATATGTTACCATTATTTCTATACGCCTGCGCGTCAGATAGAGATACTGCGCGAAGTACCAAAACGAGCAGTGCTAAAGCTTGTGAGAGAACAGGCACACGGGTCGTTCTGTTGCTTGCCTTTAATAGAGATTTACCAAATGGCTTGCAGCTAGCAAACAGCTTGTGAAACCTGACCCATACGCAGCTCCCCCTAAACCAGATTAGCTGAGAATCAGAGATCTCTCTGCTCCTCTGGGAAGCAAGAGCTCTCTCATTCATCGCCTGCGCGCTCGCCTCAGACATAATGTTCCAGGCTGTGTGCAGCACCATGAAACCTGTACTCATTTTGCAGCATGTATACTGTGCACAGTACACACATTTTGTGTGAATGAAAAACTACTATATTTACCAATATGTGCAGTACACAATCATGGCAAGCTAATGTATCCCAGAACGCAATGTGCTTAACTATCATTTCCAGTCTGATGAATGAATCAGAAAAGATTGGACGTGATTTTTGGACATATCTGAGTAGACCGTGTATCTGATTACACTAACAAATGTTAAGACAAGTGGAAATATTGAAAATAATAATTTATTTTCAATATTATAACTGGCTACCACATGCAACATAATGCATGACTAAAATATTATAATATGATTTGAGAATTTTATATCAAGGTATACAGAAGATTTTTCACTTCAAAGCCACTTTACGTTATGAAACACTAAAGTTCAAAATAAAGGACTCAACCAGAGAAGCTAATATTATAAAACCGATAGTTTGACTTTTAATTCTGATTGGCTGAGCCGTATCAAAACACACCTGTGGCCACGCATCACTTGAGCTGTTGCTCGGCAACCACAGACAGCATCTCTTATAGTGGCTATGTCCTCGTCTTATACCATATATTACTTGAGTCCTGCTGTATAACATCTCTCCAAACAGACAGATGCTTTCATAAGTGCTCCAGCACTGACACTCACTGCAGCCCTGTGTCATCATGCCTAACAAACGTGAAGCATTGATTTTTAAAGCAGTACTGCTGTTGTTTTGAATCTTAAAAGCCAAGACAGTAAGTGAAGCAACATCTGAAAGAAAAGTGGACATTGATTTCTGACTCGACTTCGGAAGCACTCGCGCATGAGGTAATGCTTGGGCAGGGAGCGGCCGCCTGGGAGAAGGCGGAATGTGAGGGAAGATTCCAGAATGGGAGGCAGCGGGCGGTTCGCAGGCAGTATGTTACCGTGGGCGATGGTCCAGTAAACCAGAGAATCGGGAGTCTGGTAGAGGATCCTGTACGGAGCCACACGGGCACTGGAGTCCAACACAACATCAAGCGTTCCAACCAGCAGACCTGTGGGAAAACACATGATATTAGGTTAGGGATTATGGCACCATGATAATGGTTATATTAGGAGCATGAAGTAGCGTTGTAGCATGTCTTTTATTTTGAAGTCATTCTTTTGTAGTCCATGTCTCTGGTCTTTGTAGTCTTTAGTGTTACCCCATTGTTTACCTTGATTAGTCTATGTATATATACCCACTGTGTTTCCAGTGTTGGTTATTATTCATGTATATGTGCTGTTCCTGCTTTGTTTCGATTACATTTGCATTGTGATCATTAAAATGCAGTTCTACACCTGCTAAATACTGCAGTAATCAGAGCAGATGTTCTTATAGTTCAAACATTTGTCATTCATAAAGTTCTGCACATATCCATCCCTGCATGTTTGTTTAGTTTACAAATATATCTGCTCTACTTTGGACCTGCTCCCAGAGGGCCAGTGTCCTGCTGAATTAAGCACCATCCCTATCAAATACACCTGAACCAGACGATTAATGTCTTACTAGGCACATTAAAAACTTCCAGGCTTCCAGTAATTTCCCTCAGAATCCGAGTATTGGTGTAAATGGTTCTTTTAATGATACAGTCAACACATTACAAACATGAGAAACAGGCACGATGATCTGAGATGTAAATAAATCGGTGTTTATTAGTTTCACTTGAACTGCTCTCCTGACGTTTCTTGTGGGGCAGACTGGAAAAGAAACACACAGCAGATAAAAGGCTGTTGCTTATCACTAACAAACTTTGAAGCATCTATCTGTGGAACATCAGCATGGCCTCAGGGTGACACAGTGGAAACGCAAGTATCTGAGAATCTAACATGCCAAATTATGACATCTGCACAATGTCCCGTTCCATCAGTTTCTCCCTCTGGCATCACATCCTCCATCCAGATCCCAGTCTCTCACTATTCTGAGATTATCTGTAAAATCACAGTATTATGTTTAGAGATCCAGTGGGGTGGATGCAGTATGTCCTGTGTTCCATGCCTAAATCATGATAAATAAACTAGAACATACTGAGAAAGCAAAGAGAACCCATGTTGACTCTTAGAATCTTATGGGGGGCATTTTTGAGCGATTATATTGCTTTGCGACACGAGATGTTCCCAAACCTGAATGTGTGGCTGTGAGCAGAAATCCTCCAAACGAGTCGGTCTTCTCTTTTCTGCAGGAGCACATATGTGCCATCACCCCCCCACACACACATCATGTGACTCTCTGTTCTGCTTTGATATGCTCCGATGAGCAACGGTCTCCTTGGTTGCAGAACCCAGAGATTTGAGAATACAGGAAATGTCACATGATCTCGTTGGTTACAGGCTCCACACTTACCACCCTGTTCAACCAACTACACAGGAATTGCATTATGAGATACAGTTGAGCACAGTGTGATCTGTGTGCTGCATGTTTTGATGGATGTAGCAGGTCACGCAGGTTCTCTGTGCATACAGAACAAATACTTTATGTATTTACAATTTATGTATTTACAAATACGTGTATGTATGAATACAAGCGAGACATTTCTCTGTACAGCTGAACAGAATTGGTTTTCTCCTGTGAAGCTGGTGTCTTGTCACGCAGTCGAGTTGTGGGAGGAACGTTTGTTGGTTTTCTCTATTTCTAAATATAGAATGTAGCTGCTCTCAATTGAATTCATTGGTAGACTGTCTCTGCTCAGACCAAAACATTAACACATGGGCAAAATCAATATCCTTTTAAACTGCAACAACTCGACACTGTACTGTACTGAATAGCAAAACAGCTATTTTTTTATTTTTTTTTGCCATGACATAAACACACATTGTCGGACAATATGTAATCATGCTGAGCACTAATACTGGACTAAGGGTACGCTGTAAAAATCCTAAATAAAAGTATGATTATGTAACTTGAATGAAACTCAATCTAATTTGAAAATGTTTATATTGATTTATGTGATCTTGGGCAGTAGAGCTTCAGACCCTGTTGAGACTCTGGAGAAGGCAGAGAGAGATTACTGGAGTGTTTTTTCTAGAAACAAATCTGTGACTTAAGACAGAGTTTTAGTCTCACTGGTGTCTAGGAGAAACAAGTGTGATATCTTAAAGATTTTATACAAATTTTTGTTCTAATGAATAAAATTAAAGCAAGACTGAAAGGACCTTATGAACTTCAGTCTATCATTTGTGCTGTTAAAGTACATTTGGAGGAAAATTCATTTTGGTCTTTTGCACACATACAAAAATCGTTCTAAATGAAACAGAATGGCACAGTCCACACGACAGCTGTTACAGGAAAATATACAGTAATTATATCACTGATAAACCATTTAACATTGACAGCCAATCAAATCCTTTCACATTTAAAGGGCTCACGCATTTACTGCAGCGAGCGTGCCGAAAAATAAACGACATTATCCTCTGTTGGTGTGAACAGGCCTTAACACATACGAAGGTTTTCGGCCAAATGCAGTTTACCCAAGATTCCTCTGGGCTCGTCTGCAGTGCCGTGCCAGGATGACCAGCTCTCACTAGCAACTGGCACACAGCTCTCACATTTATGTAACAATGACATCATCTTTTCTCCGCTGAACACTTTGCGTCTGTCTTTCCTCGCAGACAGACACAAAGAGGTTGACACACAAACACTGGTAATGTTTCATCTCGGTTCTTATTTAAAAAACATCTGGACATCTGTCAGTCAGAGACAATGATACTGAAGGTCAACATCACACATACCCGCCAACCTTTAAATACAGATCATATCACCACGAGAGGTGTTTGTCAATAAAACACATTTCACAATAACACTCAATCTCAGCCAGCCGCGCACTGTCCTGCAGGCCATACAAGAAACCATACAGAGACTATATTGCAGTCACATTAGAAATACAGGGAAGGAAATTAAACACAATATGAACTCAAAGTTCACTGGAAATATCTAAAAACAGTAAAGTGTCGCTGACAAGTTTGTCTATTGGCATGGTTGTCTGAAGGTTTCAGAACTAACACTACATTGAATTAGCACCATTTCAGATGGGCACTGTTATTGAAAGATCCCACTATTACAAATGATCAGACAGCTCCATTTAAACCTGAAAATAAACTGAAATGAAGAAAACATTTACATTGCATTATTTCCAGGTCACTAATCAGCTAACCACGTCACCTCTACTGCAGCACACAAATGCTTTTAGAAGTAAATTGGATAACATGTACTGAACATGTTCTGAACAAACACATGCTGTCGATGTCCAGCCCGACAGCACGCTTTCATTGTCTAATAAACACGAAACATTCTGAAATGTAGGGCACATTCTCAATGTAACTTTTCATTCAAATGATCATTCTGAAAAAAAAACATGTACCAAATTAGAAACATGTTACACAAAAACATCCTGCTATGCTATTCAGCTTTTCACACCATTTTAACACTCCGTTTTAATTCTCCACACTAAGTTAAGAGCGCACAGGTGCGTCTCTATTTACGCAGCGTGCGCACTAGCGTCATCAGACGTCCATCTGACTCTGCCTGCATGTGCATGATAAACAGATGAAGACCAGTTCATCTGTCAACATGTGTAACAAAACTGTGTAAGCACTTGATTCAATAATCGACGACATTACCCGAGAGTCCGCCTCCCCCGTCGCCATGGCCCTTGCGCTTCTGTAGGATGAAATAAGGATTCGCTCTCTCTGTCATCCATAACGCGCTGGCCAACAACACCTCCTCAGGGTTGACCCACATCTTCACCACGAATTCCTCACGAGGGCATTAAAAATATCACTATATATGTATATGATTCAGTATAGAGTCTCTGTCCTAAAGCTTATCCAAGCGGCAAATCTCGCACCTTTATACGGAATCCACGTATAAATCCACGTTTTTTGCACAATTATAGGTTACCAGTTGTTAGATATTACATATATTTTATAGAACAGATCGATAAATAATAAACTATGCGCCTCCAACATACATGTATATGTATAATCGTCCAGCAGCGTCTTAGGACCTGCGCGCACACCTCTCGTTTCAGAGAATCATCTACAGCATCCAGAAACGACTATGCCATCGCGCTTAACGACGACTGATAAAGCTCTCGAAATGCAGAACTGATGTATTCCTGAGTTTCATGGTGAGGAGGAGAATATTTTCGGCGTTTGAACGAGCTGATCGTCTCAGTCTTTGTTTACTGAACTCTGTATCAGGTGCGTCTGCGCGCGCCGCTCTCCAGCGTCTCCATTCAAGTCGGTGCAAAATAACCAGATCCGTAAACGGCGTTAGCGTTTAGTTCGCAACGATACTTCCTAGCACGCAAAACAAACAATGCATGACATTTCGGCCCCGTTTTAATGATGCTTTACTCTCTAGCGCCACTGCAGCACGGCGGCGCGCAGTCAACGTGCGTCACGGGCAGGCCGTGGTGACGTCACAATGGTGGGAGGATTTGATGGCCAAACGAAAAAATCACGTCACGTCAATAATGTAAGGAAAATAAAATAAATAAATACCAAATATATAAAAACCCCAAAAGATCTGGTCTCAGTTGAGGGTCCATGAGGTATAAACATAAAAATATTACATACTTTACTATTGTTTGTATTATTAACTTCATGGTCAAAAGACACACCATTATCATCTTAATTAAGTGAAGTTAAAAGGAGTTAAAACGGTTGACCACCCATACACTAGATTATCAACTTAACCATCCAAAATAAACCCGAATTTAAACCCCAGTTACAATATTAGCCTTCCATGGATAGATATGAGGTCTCACAACAATAGGAACCCCTTTTTATTTTCTGCAACTCAAATAAATCAACGTAATTTTTGTTTCAGGTGTTTCTCTGTCGAGTTGTATCATAAAGACGCGACGCGTGGTTAGCCGCTGTCTTTTCAGGTTTAGCACCTCTGCTGTCGACGTGACAGGTGGAAGAGGCTAAAGTTCAAAAGAGTGAAGCGCAACGCCTGCATACAATACCACAATGAATGTTTTATAGCACATTAAAGCAGGTGCAAGGAAACCATAACAGAGCTGTTTGTGTTTCTCAGCTCTGTGTGGGTGAAAGTCTCTAAAAGATGGAGTTTTATTTGCCCAAACCGCAAGAAGACAACAATAAACTTGTTTAGGAGTGAGAGGCGTAGAGAGGAAAATAGTTTTGAAAGTGGTATGTACAGTATAATAAAGTGAACTGACTCATTTCATTATGGTGAGTGACAAATCATTTGAAAACCAAGGGGCAGTTTCCACGAATGTATTGTTTTCTCCTGACTGGGGTTTCCCGAGGTTCTTTCACAGACTGTATTCCCCACAAATACACTGAAACCAGGGTTGCCAGATTTTCATAAGAAAACCAACCCAATGGCCAATCAAAACTAGCCCAAAAGGAGCCCAATAACTTTTCTAAAAAGTGTCCTTGAAAAATATATATTTTAGATATTACATACCTTGATGTGTTGATATGAAAATGGAGAGCGTGGAGTGATTTTACAGGACTTTTAAGTTGTACTTGTGTTAAAGTTTTGTTAAGATAAGTATTTCTGACAACACTTGACTGGTGACCTTCACGCTATGTCGTGTTTTTCCTGTCAGGGATATTTTAGATCATTCATATTAACTGACATCAACTTCTTCCCTCTGCCTGCATGTGTAAAGTACCTTGATTCAGTCTGAGACACATTTAGACTTGAGATGATGAATCTGTGTGTCATTCACAGTCATGCTCTTTTCTCACTTCACATTCAGAGCGTCTGGGGCTTTTCCACACTAAATGTGGAACTAACTCAAGAACATATACAGCGTTTCAAATTCCTTTCAGTAATACACCACATGACTTTCATCCAAAAACCTTTAAAGGGAAGATGAAATTCCATTTGCGTTTTTGGTAATGTGGCATTTCTGATACCGGGCGTTTATCAAGACATTGATTTGATTTATGAGGAATTGACTGAACCACAGATTAAATGTATTTATCCTTACAGTGTATTTCCCAGCAGGCAGCATACTGACATACAGACCGTGAGACAGCAGCTGATTTATTCAATATAACAGTACAATACTGCCAGTACTAAAGTGTCATAGAGTGTCATTATGAAATATTTCATGATTTTTACACGCAAGGTTTCTCAGGGTGAAGTATCATGTGAGAGAAAGGATTGTTTTAGAAGCTTTTCTCACTGATATCTGTTTACCACAACAGTACAGAAACATTACTTGAAAGTATGCAGTCTGTACTTGGTTACTACAGCTTGGTTTCAAAGCTAGTTAATATCTGACAACAGCTGTTTATGAAATCCATTGAGAGTTGTTTACATGGATGTTTGACTTCAGAGAAACCATGTAGATGCAGGTGGTCAAAAGCACGATACTGGAACAGCACAGATCTACAGATAAATTCCGTTAAGAATTAAACAAGACTTTTGTAGCTACAGTTTAAGTTTAGGATCATTATTTATAGCGCCCACCAGGGGGCAGTGTATCATTATGTGCGTCAACATTCTCCACTTCTTGACATCAAAATGATCATTTATGAGCAGAAATTTGAGCTTATGAATGAGAAGCAAGAGCTCTTCGTAGTAAGCACCTGTCTGCTTCAAGACAATAGTCATTACAACCACTCACCACAAAATGTGATGTAAAATGCTCAATGTTTACCTGACAGAGATCTGATGTGTGCAGTATGAGGAACATTTCCTCTTGTAGTGAGTGTTAGCAGAGCGGCAGATCTAACGGAGGGCTAAAATAAGGACCAGGTCGAGAATTGAGGCCAAGCTTTTGGGTTAGCCGGAGCAAAGCCGAGCATCACAGAGCAAAACAAATGAAAGGCTGCGTGTGATCAGTTCAACACAAAGCAGGAAGAGCAAATAAGACTAAACTAAACAATGAATCAGTTATTAGGAGCAACAGTACATCACATCTGTTCTCCTTAAGGAACAGTTTAAGAAAAGTTCATAACCACGGGTTCATACTGCTGCTTCAGGGTTTGACAGCTGCTCCATGTCATTACCAATTACAGCTTGAAAAATGACAGTTATGTCACCATTAAACAGTTAAAAGTGAGCTGTGTAAAGTCTGGACCACAGACAGATTTGCAGTAATATTTTTACAGTTTATAAGGTACATGTTTGCGGTGCTTGTCCTGCTTCTCAGTGACATCACTCTTCTATTTAAACTCCAAATTCTCTGGGTTTAAAATGAAAACTGAAGTTGTGCAGAAAATACAAATGTACAATTACACACTTTAAATCAAACAGACTTTAAAAGCGAAGAGCTGGAAGATTACTGGAAGATGACTGTTGGAATGTTGAAGACAGAACAATGTTACTGGTGTCCCCAGTGGAAATATTCACCACATCACAGATCAACTGTGACAGATGTTATAATGGTGATTTTATTGTTGTTAAGCAATTACAGATGTTTAAATCAACCGCCTGTTGAAACCACACAGAGCGCTGCTTGTTTTCTTATACCCTGTGGCTGCTACATACTACGAACAAACAAAAATTATTACTTCAAACAGTGCCAGTTTAAAACATTTAAAATAATGTCCCTATAGTGACAAATTAATTTGTAAATTAAACATCAAAACCAAACATTTGTAAATGTAAATCAAGAAAAGAATGAACAGTGGATGAAAACCAAAATGCATTGTGTCACAATCATGGGCTCAAGTACATGCAAGGATGTATTATAATGATATAAGTACAAGGTGAATATTTTTACATCATCCTCTTGTAACAGTATGAACCTCTTGAAAGGCTGCTTCCTGTAACCCTTTATTATGACTAAACTAAACCAGAGATTATCTGATTATCTTAAAGTGTCTGATGTGACTCTCCAGCCCTCTTCAAAACATTCCCTCCCAGATCAGCTCATCAAAGTGAGGAAGTGCGTTTCCGCTCTGACCCAAGAATGAAGTCTCATGAATGCTTCCTATTCTGACAACATGGAAGTGAGCGAAAGTTTTTGAAAAGCAATGAAACAAGACGTTAGCTGTAGAAACATGCTGCGGAATTAAAACTGATGCTGTGGAATTAAAACTAACCCTAAATAATTAAAATTAGTATTTTATGTTACTGACCTATATTTTGCTCCTGTAATTCATATACAGCAGCCTGGACATATCAGATCTTTCAACAAGAACAAACAATGCCTGATAAAGCAGTTTTTCCATCAAGCCTGTCAGCTCCAGTGTATGACAAAAACATTTAGTGATTTATTGAACAAAAACGCACAGGCAAACAATCCCAGATACTCTAAAACCAGAGATTGATCGAACTGTCTAACAGGACATAGACATATAGATCTTAAAGAGTCATATCAGACTTTTAAAAGCAAAGATCTTGATGTACTATAAAAATGGTAACTTTCAAACCCCCAAACTTCACATATCAACATCAGCTTTTCTGTGTTCAGAAGCTTGTGCGCTGCGTTCAGCAGACACAGTTCAGGAAAGATTTTTATGTGTTAGTCTTAAAGGCACAGCAGCAAAAAACAACCTGTTCAACAGTGAAAGTACAACAGAGGGGAGTCCTCTGGAAATCTATCATGTGACCAAGTTCTGCAAAACTGGTGCAAAAAATCTTAATATTCAAGTGTACCTTAAAATAATTTAAAAGTATAATATGATAAATGGACTCACAAATTAATTCCTAACCAGTGCAAATGCCTCCATCAAAAACAGATACTGTAGGACAAACAGTAACCAATGAAAACTCTGCAAAGAGAATCAACACTGTTATGTTGTTTGTGCGAGATCTGTATTAGAATGGTTAAATAAGCACCAAATTACATGTGCATAATCATCTAACCTTCATTTAACCAAGATTCAAGTCAAACAAATCCACAGCTCTCAGGGAAGGGATCATGTGCTTTTGGGCTGACGGATTCATATAATATTAAATCATTCATGATATTAGGATCACAAACCTCAGCATGGTCCTGCATGCTGCATCCTTTTGTACATTTTAACGATGATAAAAATAGTTTAATTACAAAAGCACAATCACACAATATAATCCTACCCTAAAATATGCAACCTGTATATCTAATGCCTGTAAAAAATTGTATTAAAATGTGTAAAATGGAGTGAAATGGAGAGAAGGGGAGATGAAAAGTTCTGTGTGCTTGACGTTCTCCGCTCATTGGTAAATAATTCCTTTGATACATTCTGTGTTAAATCAGCACTCTGGATATTATTCCCAGAACACGGATACTCTCGGGAGGATGTGTGTCCCTGGGTCATTTTGACCCATTCTTTGATAAATACATTATTCC
>JAZGTJ010011483.1:0-16866 GCA_036877575.1 Botia almorhae
GACCTGAGAGTTCAAACAAATGTCAGAAATACTTTTCTAACATTTCTGTTCTTGTTTCTTAAGAAACTTTTCATACACTACAACATACCGCATGCAACATACATGCAACATACACTACGAAGAAGAACTACTGAAGTTCTACTAGCTAAATAAAATGAAACCTATGAATAAACAACGTTGCATTTCATGCTTGTCTATGGTTTGCGCAATATTTTATTTGAATTAATGGTTTATTGTAACACTGCAGTTTATACGCAAAATTTGCCATCTAGCTCCACTAATTGTTTAATAAAGCCAGAGCGCTTTCAGATCACAATACTCACACATAAGAGACAGAAATACTGTTTCTCGTAGATTCCAATAGATCGCGCTCACATCCTCAGCCAAAATCTATCTATGACTAACTATAGCCATTAAATATAGATACATATAGATATATAAATACAATTATATACTACTATTATTTTTGATTTCATAATGATAATTATTATTGTTATGCTAATATTTAGTTCCCTCCTCTACAACCCTTTGATTTAGGACAAATCGGTTCTGTGCAAAACCTTGTTAAAAATATTTAAAAACATTTTGTGAGGCTGGAGGGTTATATATTAGTGTTTTGAAAGGCAACAAGCCCAGGGTGGATCTGGATGCGAATTAATATCTAATCTGCGTGATGATATGAAATCCACAGAGTAATAAAGGTACATTTGTCAACATGAATAGACTTCAAAAAGTGCCCAAGGAAGTGAAGCACCAGCAGCGCAAACAAAACCCAAGAATAATGCAATAAGAGTGTGTCACGTCTAACAGCCTTAAGGACCGGGGCAGTTATTTCTTAAGTACCTCTCGGCCTAAAGTCTTCATTTATTTTATTTAGATATGAATTTTCCACCTAGAAGATACTATATAATGGCAATATAAATAAGTAACAGGGATATAAGAAATGCAAAAATCAGTCATTTTTTTCAATCTGCATATATTTCATTATAAAGCTCTCCAATTTTTGGAGGAATAAATGTTAATTACACTTCTGCACAAACCAGAAATAATAAAGAGCCATGAACTTCTTTACATCTCTAATATAGAAAGAAAACAGAGTGTAGTCAGTAATTGGTTTTATATAAGGCTCTTTTTGCCTGTAAAATATATGAGCAATGTATTGAACTAATGGGGGAAAACAGCATCTCACTCAGTTTTCATTTGTTATTGCTTGAATTGACCAAAAAGAAGTTTTCAAAATGTTGTACATTAAAAAATGAGAAACACGAAAGAGGCCGTTTCTGATCTCTCTTCTGTCACAGTGTGTCTTGCGATTTCTCATCATACTCAATCAACTCACTCAACACTACAGAGCAAACGTCAAAATGCAATAAACGGTTTCAATTGCTTTTCCATGTTTATTCGAGAAATTTCAGAAAAGCCCTCACTGCCGTGACGGATGGAGATGCCCCTTTTCTCCCTTAAGGTTCCATTAGCAAGAAATAACTCGATTTCTTCAATGTCTCGGAATTGACTTCCTGCAGACACCATTGAGAATCACCGCTGTACGCTCTCCCCTCGCACTATTATTTGTGTGTTCCTTAAGAGCTGTCCTGAAAAAAATCGGAGCCAACAAGACACATGACAGCTGTGTCTCGGACGCCAATAAAATTCATCGCCCTTTAACTTTTCCTTCACTGACTCCTGACGTTGTTTTTCTCTCTTTTTCTCCACTCCTTCTTCACTTGAATCGCGGAGGAGACAAAGAAAGGCAACTGCTGCAGTTTCATCGCCATTGCCCCTAAGGTAAATTGGCCCTTTATCAGAGGCCGGCCTCATCTATCAGTGCACAGACGGGTATTGAAATTGCTCTGCTAGCCACAAATCAGGCCAATGGATCGGGCCCCTTATCTGGAACAAGGCCGTCATCACTCACTTTAGTGAGGAGGAGAGGAAGAACCTGGCACGAGGACCTTTTCGTTGCTGGGCTGATGGATATGACCCTCCTTGACCCTGGGATGACCAGATCACCCAGTGTGAAGTCACATCACTAGCTGGCAATCAGGGCCATTCTCCATCACTTTCAACTTTGTCTTCTGCAGGTCAATGCAAATGGATAAAGAAAGCCATTTAAAATGAAGTCTGTTCAAATCAATGCCGGAAAGTGATGGCTACAGTTTTAATCAAACCTGTTCTCACCGTAATTGCTGGTTTATGATTTATGCCCTTGTTTTTTTTATCAATGGACATTTGACACTGTCGTCTACAAGAGCAAAGATATAAAACAGATGGGAAATGATTTTCATCACAGCAATTGTTTTTTAAAACAGAAACAGGCTTGATGAGATGCTATTGATGTCATGATAAATCGTCTTGAAAACGCTTCACGTCAATGTTTGGAGCAACAGAAATAGGTCTCTCATTTAAACATCATCATCAATAATCTCCCTAATGTTCAGGAACATGTTGAATTACATGTCATGTAAAGTTATGTGTGTAAAGTTTTTGAGTACTTCTTCCTTTCCCAAGAAAATATGAAGATTCAACGATAAATAAGTCCTGTGTAGGTTTATTATATCGACTGTTTTTTCATTGTATTGACTGTCTTAACCAGTCAATATGTTTACTTATTTGTTTGTTGTCTGACAATCCCAACTAGCTCGACACAGCCACACTTAGCCAATACTTTGATTTTGAACAGACTCCTTTTTTGTTTGATCAATGGCAGATGGGAATCACTATGGTAACAGTAACATATTTTTTGCAGTTCCATTCGGTGATGCTAGTAACACAGACTTTACACACTTAGGCTTCAAATACAAAAGGAAGCAAAGAACAGCTGGAAATATACAGCTGGTTTGGAAAATAGGTACTTTGGATAATACGGTGTTCTATAACAAGTACATTTTTATGAAAAAAAAATGTGTTATGATTCCACAACAAGCCAATGAAAGATGAAACAGAAGCAACCATCATTTTTATTGTAAGGGGTGTTCTCGAAATGTGTTCTCACCCGTGTTTTAAGAAGTCTGGTTTAGTTTAAGCAGCAATTCAGTATTCACTAAGTGGTCAGGGGCAGCGTGTTCATAGCTCACCCACAGAGCAAAACGAGCTCCAAAATGACCAGATAAATACAAAAAGGCAATTCTGTGAAGCTAGTTATTTTCTCCCTGTGTGTGGCGCTCCTCAAGAGTGAAGAAGGAACCTTGCTCTTCAGTCTGAATGCCGCCGGAATAAAACGCATGAGTCAGATTTGGCAACGGATGCCCGCAGAGAGAGTTAACAGGGAACTGACTCAGAAAGAAAGCTCTTAAATGAGAGCACAGACCACAATATATCTATTTTTGTGTTTTCTCTTATCAGAGCTATAGCAGAATGCTGTTAAAATAATCTGGAGAGCCTGAAAAATTGCCCTGAGTTCTTACTTTTGAAAAGTTATTTTAAAAAGTTTCAGAAGGGCAAAAAAGTTTATGATAGCGGTGCAAAGCATATGCATATATACAATGCATACTGTAGGGATATTGTAATAAATATGTATATTATATTTCAACGTATAATTTAGTTAAAGTTTGCAAAAACGGCAGTAAAGTGCAACTTGCATTGTGTTCTGTTCATAAATGATGTTCTGGTCTCTGTAAAGGTCCTGTTTAGCTTCCTGCGTTCTCTTGTGCATCTGAAAAATATCCATAATTCATGAAATGCGTGATTTGATGAAAGAGCAGCCAACCGTATTTATCTGTCCAATCACGCTTCACTGCAATAATTACATCAAAATATGATGACACAATAACCTGTTCTCATTAGTCATGACAGCGCGTCAATGAAATGTGTGTTTCATTACATTTGGCTCAGATGTGATAACTGTCTTTACCAACATTCATATAGTTATTAGAAGTTATGAGAAGATTGACTTAACTACAAAAAGTGAATCAGATTAGATGGAGCAAAAGCATGACTTCTATTTTTTAATTCTGATTTTATGAACCTGAGTATTTTAATTTAAAGCAACGTTTTTAATTTTTAATTTTTGAAGCTGCAGTCCATAACTTTTCCCTCTTTATCGTCATCTCTGTTTATAACATATTATGACAGTAAAATCTGACAGTACCTGCGAAATCTGACCCAACAGCTCAAAATATAAATCATTACTATAAGCTCGCCATTACATGATTTTTGTTTATTTTTAGCCCAAAGAAGTTACAGATTGCAGCTTTAATCAATATTTACCAACCGAATAAATACATAGATGCAACAACATAAATAAATACTGTAAATCACTTCATTTTATGAGAGACATTAATTCCTTGTTCCTCATTTATGGGGGTGGGAGACTGGAGCTGTACTGGGACAGGAGAGGTCTGGGACGAAGCAGGCAGTCCATCTTCTTTTCTAATGATTACTTTAGCTGAGTGCTGGAATGGGGTCGGACATCACACTGTGTTTGATTTGTGTCTTTGGCCCTTGGCTGGAAAAGGGCAGGACAGTACATTTGCTGAAAACCAGCTTCAACTAAATGTCCATGTACGGTGCTTAAACCAAGAGCAGAACGATGACAATTTGACATCAACACATTGACGTTAACATCCTTTTGTAATTGGGAAAAATGGATAAGAGCATGGTTTTGTTTCTTATTATATAAATAATGCCTTAAAGGGGTAGCGCACCGAAAATGGAAAATTCTGACATCATTCACTCAACTCTTGCTGTTCTAAAAGTGACTTTTTTCTGTGGAACACAAAAGAAGATGTTAAATGGAACATCTGTGACTAAAAGTGTCAGTCAACACTTGTTTTTCACAAAAGAAAGACCATAGGGGTTTAGGAATGACATGAGGATAGGTAAATGATGAAAGAATATTTATCAGGTGGTAACTACCTGTATTAGTTTGAAGTTAACAATATGCTCAACATTTGAGGTATTACCCCAAAAGTTCTTTGTTGCTAATAAACACTGACTAAAATCAGGCCCCACTGAAACTGATTGTGGAAATGAATTTTTGGAGTTTTCGAAGGTCATCTCATCACCTTTGGATCTCCAGACAGGCAAACAAAGCATGGCCAGGCCTGAGGGACATTATGAGTAAACAGCCCCTGTAATGGGCTCTTAATCGGACTGGGCAATCTGGAAAGGGGGGCCCGGGGCTGTGGCAGAACGACAGCGAGCTGGAGGTGACTATGTGGCAGTTATTATTAGTGCTATCATTGATCAGAAAGCGAGTGTGCCACAGATGAAGTGGGATGATGGATTTTATGGCTCCAGCCCCCTCTCACTGCCCACTCTCACTGCCAGAGCTGGAAACTGGCAAAGGAGGAGAGAAAGTATAAAGGTACTGGAGACCACAGAGAAAATAGCAGCGAAAAGCAGAAAAAGATTTACATTCACACTCTTAAAAATAAAGGGCCTTTAAAGGTTCTTCACAATGATACATAAGAAACATGTTTGGTGTGCAACAGAAAGGTTTAATGGATGTTAAAGGTTCTTTATGGAACCATCTGCCAAAAATGGTTCTTCTTATACTCGTTGGCTCAGTCTGGTACTGCGATGGAATTTCAATTTTGTCTAGCTGCAAAAAAAGCTTTTACTGCTGAAGACAGATTTAAATCAGTTACGTCCATTTGTGGAATCAAAAGGTTTCTTTGATCATGATTACATCCTAACTCACTCCTTTAACTCACCTTTCTCTAATCCTCCCTCTTAAGTGCGTGAGATGAAGCAGCTGTATAATAACGACCCCTGTCCATTTTACATTCATGAGCTGAAACTGCCAATTCACACTGAAGCCACAGGCATGGATTAATTCACATTAACTCCGCGTCTGATACTGTAGCTCTGGACTGTCAGAGCTACAGTATATTATAGGATGATTTCGTTAGTAAAATCGAATGTTTCGGTAATGACAGACGACGCTGGAATTCTTCGATCATTCGCATTATTTGTGCTTCTCATAAATTTAATAAAACATGAGCACAATTTTCTAAAAATTGATCAGCTCCTAAGATGGGATTCAAGACGCCCGGGGCAAAGCAGTTTGCATCTTTGTTAGATAATGAGTCGAATCTAAACACTAATAATCCTTCCGTTCTCCAGCAATATTTCCTGGCGATTCAAAAATGGTTTTTGAATGGGGAGAGAATTTCCCCTGGAAAAAAAACTGGGTCCAGTGATGCTAATGCGGACGGAGACTTCAAAGTAAAGCTCTAACACTTAAAAAGAGCGAGGAAATGTAAAAATGAAGCGATGTTAAGAGACCGAATTTATTTGCATGCAATCTCCATTCTGAAGGACGCATTATTGCTGTTTTTTGTTCCAAGATCTCAATGTTGTCATTTAGGAGAAGGGATGTTCCCTGCGAGCAATTAGAACCTTAATTACACACAATCTAATGAAGCAAATGAATCATAAGATGCACTAAATCATGCGTCGAGTGGACATCTGTGGACACGTGAACAATAGCAGTGATGACATCACAGTTTCTCAAAGTGATAAGACCATTATTGGTGCATGTTGGTGATTGGCAGATATAATCTAAACGTAATGCATGCTGCATGGAGAACACATTTATGCACGTTACAAGCTGACAGATTTACAAAAACAAAGGGCAGTTCATCTGTTAATCATCACCCGTTCATTTCCACTACTGTGTTTACTTGTCATTAACAGGCCTAAAAAACAGAGAAACCGTACCATGGCCACATTATCCAATTCGACAGATCAATCTATTAAACATTGCTAAATTGTTTTGAAACGCAGCAAGACGTTGCATTTTGTAATCAGGCGAACTGCGAGGCAGCAATAAGTCTCAATAAAAGCTTGAGAAAACAGAAAAAAAGCAAAAACCGGATCTTTGTTTCTTGAAGACGTGAAGGATGCCGTTTTCTCTGTGAATTTGATTAGCCAGGCATGAGTTTATTACCCACTGTAAAACATTCAGCGGCCTAATGTGCAATAGACTTCCTGCTATATGCTCGGCAGCAGTTTTCTCTCCTCATTATAAACATGCAAACCCTGCAATTCAACACCCGTCGGGTTGCCTGCAGTTCCCCCAGCTCACAGGGGTTAAGCACTTTCATATTTCACACTGACAGTGGCCAAAAACCAATGGGTAAACACTTCATTTACGCCGCGCTTTCTATTTAGGAAACACAGTTCTAATGAAGTTTGTTGTGGGTTTTTATTGCGACTCTCAAGGTTGCATTAATATTCCGAGTAAAAACAACAAAAGAACATGTCAGCCCAGGGGGAAGAAATTAGGGTGATATTATGCTCACAACTGGAAAAACCCAGTTCAAAACTGGAACTGGAACAATCATTTTTATATGTTATTAGGCTGCATTAAGACAGCATGTATTCATTATTTGAAATGCCTCATCTTACCGGCTGTATTTACACTTGCCTCGAACCTGTTGAGGTGGGCACCCAGCTAACAATTTTAGGTTGTAGGAACGTTTCCATTAAGTAGCCAAAACATTGCAAACGCGTTAAAAACATTCAGCTCGTTAAGACATTCTATTAACATTATTGTTTAAGAACGTTATTTAAACACCTTTTAAATCTGTAACGTTTTAAAAAATAAGCTGGGGTGATACACTGGCTCATGATGTAGGGAGCTAAATAGCATGCAGTATGGGTTTTTAGTAGGCTGTTTAATTTTAGCATTGTTTCCAACGGTATCAGGTGGTATCTGCGCTCTCACTGGCTCTGTCCCATTTAGCACGTTACCTTTCTGAATCGTCGGCGATGTTTAACTTGAGCACAGAAAAAGTTCCTCGGATCACACCAGGAGCATCTTTCGTCTTTTTTGTTGTTTTCAATTTCACATTTTTTAAATTCATAACTGACATCAACCAATGTACCTTACAGATACCTGGTGTCTCCCCTCAGGTATCGTTGGTTAGGGAGCAGGATTGTAAATGTGAGCTGGGGGAACACGGGGCACAAAGCAATCTATTTGTGTCCATCTTGGTTACTTTTGAGAAGGACTGTGTATTTCGTGAGCAAAAAGCTTTTGCGGTTCATAGCGCCGGTAGTTCACAAAGGTGAGGGGTAATCCACTATCTTACCTTTTAACACAGCAATATAAAGAACCTCTAGTGCTTACTCTGTAGGCGAAGAACTGAGGGACCATATCCATTCTGTCAATCGAGAGCAGTATAAGCTTCTCTCTCTAGAATCATTTATCCAGAGGGTTCGTTAACACAATAAACATAATATTTGGTACTGAGGGAGTCGTTAACTTTGTCCGGTGGGGTAAAACCTCCTCTAAGCTAAAAACTAAAAATCAAAGCCATATACGAAGGCAACGCAACTCAGAATGAATGACATTGTTTTGTTCCAGTTTGGCATGATTGTAGCTTGGGAAACGTTTTCCCCTGTTTGTTTTTACATCCGTTTCTGTGTTTGGATGTTTATGATCTTCAAATAACGCATTCGTATTTAACCTGCGTTACGACAGGCCCTGTACGTCTGCGTTGTTGACATGCAACGTTCCCTAATAAACAGAGAACTCCCGTGAACTGTTAATTATTATGGTACGTGTCTTGTAATTTGGGTCTTAAACGGTTCCCACAGGCATCACATTAATTGGCTTGTACAACTTCTGAGACAAAATGAGGGTCTTTAGGCAGTCGTGTGTGTATTAAACCTTGAACAAACGACCACATTAATTAGCTTCTATCATCAAGGTTATCTATTTTTACATGACACTAATAAAATAAACAGATTTAAATGCTAGCCAACACAGCGATCTCAATTAATTCTTTGAGCTTCATTCTGTCAAAATTAACTGACACCCGAGGGAAATTTGACTGATGAGCTGTAGCCGTTAAAATTGATGGCTAATGCATGACATGAAACGACTGTTATGATTATGACATCACAATGACACGGATGGTTATTTCAGCCCCACTGCTGGTGGGAAGTATGTTCACTGCACGGGATAATAAAAGCTTGTCTGGGTCACAGAAAGCCATCGTTTATACCGTCTAAACATTGCATTGCATGTTATGTGTGTGAGACTCTTTCACATGCGAACGTAGTAAAAGACAAAATTAAAATATTCCAGTGCAAGGTCAGCAGTTCACTCATACGGTTGCAGGTTAGTCACTTTAAAGACACGACATCAAATAACATTAAAAAATCACTGTGTAAAAAAGGAAGACATGACCTGTTTTATCTATCAGGAACTGATTGGATGAATTTGCAGTGGATTGTAAAGAAATACATTTTTTCCCAGAAATCATATTTATTAACTGGGTCGTAGAGGCTAAAGGTCAAGCTTGCCCTGGAGAGCGTCTCAACATATCGCAATGGGTTCCTTGTCAAAGGTATTATATTTTGCAGCAATTCTCGTAACCATAACGGTTATGCAAATGATTGCAAATAATAATCAACTTTATTAATATTATCCAGCATTAAACTACTATGGTAGCTTAGGCCAAAATTTAACAGGGCTTCATCACTTACAAGAGTCGCCTATACTCTTCTGATTTCACATTGCATGTAGCTTCACACACTGCAGCTTAATCCATAATACTCATACATTGTCACTGCGTGAAGTTGTGTGCAGCTCCTATTACAGCCGAGAAGATACATACAATTGTCTGTTCGTATAATAAGCTACAGCAGGCGTCGCTGAATAAATCAACTCTGTCATCTGCTTTTCCTAATATGTGCATGACTCAGTTAGCTGCTCTCCTCGGCAGGGCCGAGGCCATTAATGAGGGAGACATTGTCAGGGGCTGCCGCTGGAAAAGAGCAGGCCGGCTTACACATCTCAGGAGAAAGGTCTTGCCCGGAGACTGATAAATGTTAATCATCTGACATTAGCAGTAAGAAACAGGTCACAGCAATCAACCTGGTGAATACGCCGAGATCTGCGTAAATGGGGTTAATATTAACTTAATTTCTCAGCAGCGGAGCTCCATATAAAGCCTCTGTTGGCGTCAGCAGTTTGGAAAATTCGTCCGCTTGACTGAACATGTACTTTTGTTTACTACAGGTATCTCACCGCAGCTAATTACAAAAGCCTCTTTGTTAGCATGGCTGGAAAACTCTCAATGCCCTGCTCAGAATCTGGCTTGGCAATTAATGTGTTTGCTAATTGGATGCTGAAGCGTGTGAGTCTAAATGGCTCTTTCTTCCCAAATCAACACGCATCTCCCCTCTGTGAACTGACAGTAATTGCTGACTTGAGCAGGAGGCGAGTCATCAGCTTCTCACACTGTCAATATCTCTATTCAGCATGGTGTGCATGAGTACAAGGTTAAGGGCATGTTTAGACGAGCAAAATTAAACAGCCCAACTGTAGCACAATTTCATACCGGTCCCTTCAAGAAGAGATTGAGACTATTCGAATGAATTCTGTTTATCTGTAGCTGGCGTGTATTTTCATTCAAACAGAAGTGTGTCATGATACAAATGCTCATTCGTTTTCAGATTAAGCTCAAACAAGCATGACAGATATTGAAAGTCATTACCAATATTTATTAGTGGTTTATTAGTTGTTTCTTAAAATCGTTACATTTGGTCTCCCCAGCATTTCATGTTTGTCTTCCATTTCTAATTCAAATGCCAATTCAATGGACTTAGGGCTATGCAACCACTTATAAATCTAAACGTCTAATAAAAACCGACAGCTCCGTATTTTGCTTATGAGCGGACTGTTGACAGCGCCAACTAATGGTGAACATGTGTCACGCCAACGTGATGGATTTGGACCATGCGCAACTGGTAAAGGAAACTTTTAGGCATACGATAAAAGTTGTTTTACGCCTGATGCTAAGCAAAGTAAACAAAGACAATAAGTTTCACCACTCGTGGAAACAAATGTATTCTTTAAAACTGAAAGTGCAGCGTATGGGAGCGTTATAGGTACAATTAACATCCAACGCGGTTATATTGGGAAGTTAATATAAAGCTGTAGTTAATTTACTCAGAAGACGCACTGATAATCACATACCATAAATTGTATAAGAAACATGACATTCGCAAAGCGGGCATCTTTAATACACTTGTTCAACTAGATGCCGCAGGGGGCAGTTTGGCAGCAGGCTGTTTACATTCGGTGACCCACGCCATTAATGATTTAGTTAAAAAATAAACTCAGGGACGCCACCAGAGGGCACTGTCGACTCTTCGCGTTTGCGCTCGGTGATGCAAAGACATACAAGCGTCACAAGAATGATCCAATTATAATGTAACCTAAATAATTAAATTTAATGGGATGAAATCATTTGTAAAAAATATTTTGAAACCCCTCCATCATCATGTTGGAGCGCCCAGTTGCCACAAACCGTCACTGGTCAATCATTATCTCCTCCATAATACCAATAAACTAATTCCGATGAACGATTGATTTTTTTGGCGTGCGTGACGTGACATGAATAAGTCGCATGCATATTCATTTGCAACGCATGCATGTCTACGCACACTGCACATCGCAGGCAAACTACTGATATCATAGGAGAGCGACCACTGTAAGAGTTTACTGTTATTACAAGCACCAGTGCCGTGTGATCCTCTTGACGTGCCGCCTCCCAGTTCAGCAGCATTTGGCAGCCAGGGAGAGAGAGAGAGAGAGAGAGAGCACCAGTATCATGACTCACTGTGTCTGTCGCTGCGGAACCCAAAGACCATACAAGAGCATGTGGAATATTCACTGTGGACTTCATGGATGAGGGAAGGCGGTATTTGCACACAGCAAATTATCTGTATGCTTCAAGTGACTTTATTTTGCATACTGCTGAAGTTTAGGGCTTGTTCCTAAGCGTCAAAACTGTCATGGGAATACACAGCCGAATGCCGGACTACAGTTTAAGTGTGCTGAATAACTGTGGAAGTATATATACCGTGGTATATAGACAGTAGCCTTTTATCTGGTTTCAAGTGATTACTAACTTCTCTAAATGGTTCTTAACGCCGATATTGTCTTTACAAAAGTCACTGTATTTTTGGCGTGAGGTTTTCGCGACTCCTGGAATTATAACGGATCGTAAATCATAATGAAACGCAGTGTTGTGACTTCGGGTTTATATCGTCCAGAGCGATTCTGAACTTTTCTCCAAGATTTCTTTGCACCGTTCTGTGAACCGGGGCTTGTTTAGACGGATCACACCTCGACGCCCACCAGACAAATTTTACAACGGACACTTGTGGCTTTGCACTTCTTTAATTCACTATAAATGCGTGACGCGTGACGAGATCGTATGCATTAGGACGCAGCGCACATTTAACGACTCGGCGACTTTTATTTTACGATTTTTATGGTTTTGGCGTGCTTTTCGTTCACTCCTCGCTGAAATGATTCGTCAGCTCCTGGCTCTTCGGAAGATGACCAGAATCGATGATAAACACGATGGCAGTCAAAATGCATTCGTTCAGTAATTGCACCACCGTGTTGCCGACAAGAGACACCAATTTTGCGATGTTCTGAGAGGAAATCGCCACTAGCTGGCCCCTGTAAAAGTAATCGATACTCTGTTTTTCGCTTATGAAGGGATGAAATCGGCGCACATCTGCTCTTAGATGAATTGTCGGCAGGGCTTCTAATCTTCGGCAACCCAGCGAGCCGTTCCGTTGTCTTCTTCATCACCGATCAACTTCAGAGAAGTAAAGATGATGCGCCTCAGCCCAGCTGGGCTCGTGTTCTTTATGCTTTGCAGAGGTGAGTCTTTATGATATCAACATTGTTAACATGTTTATTTTCGATCTCCAGATGTATATGGAGATATACAGTGCAGTTAAGTTTTCCATTATATGTTTATAATGAGAAGAGTGTGTTAACTAACGGTGCGTGATTGCAGATGTGCGCGTGAAATCGTAAAGATGATCTTAAGGCGGGGTTTGAATGACCATAGTTAGTAACTAAATATACTCTGTGCTCTTTTTAAATGGGTCTCTGAAAACTTTAACGCTGCATGGCATGCACACACTGAGTGCTGTATAATTTTGCATCTGTACACCTATGTTTCAAAACATGCCTCTGTCAAAGTAAATTGGCACCCAGCCTGTAGAAATACTCAAACAGCGCTTTAGAGGCGCTTGGAGGTATTTTAGTGAGGTCTGTCACAGACCGGTTTTCTCAAAAAATGATTTCCACTGAAACTATTTTCCCGAAGGCTGTTTCTAACAATTACGGTCGTTGAAGTGAAGATTTAGGGCAAAAGAGCAGTAAAATGTCATATGTAATCTCAATTTATTTTAGCTGGAAGAGAGGAAACATGAATCGGACATCATCGTTGCCCTACTCTAAAAATAAGTCGGTGAATCATTTTTCTTTGGGCATGAATCACATTGAGTCTTTTGACTCTGCGTTTCCTGCGCCGTAAACACTTAGTGGTCTGGTTTGATTTGTGTTCCACGCCAAACCGGCTTAAGATCAACATAGCATTAACTGTGCTAGCGTCACTCAAATGAGCAGCTGTGTGCTTGTTCTGGTCCTGTTGTGCTTGTTCTGGTCTTGTTCTGGTTCTGGCAAAATCAAAGATATTAACGCCTAAGCGAAGTGTATAAAATAGGTTCCGATCATTAATATAGAAAACTGCATTTTGTGCAATCATAAAAAAACTATGAGCATCATAATGTAAATATAGAAGCTGTAAACATGATATCCCAAGTAAGGTAAAGTCCATTATAGCGATTGGTCCATTACATGCTGCCTTCTGTTAGTGTGACCAGGGCTGGAAATGGGGGGTTCGGTGTGGATTGAGTCCAGGGAGTGAATTTTAAGGTGGGATGACGTTCCTGTTCAAAATGTAGAGGATTTCCATTATCCATAGAATAACATCCAAATGATATGAACATTTCAAACATAAATATGGTGAGACTCTCTGCCTCTAAAGTTTAAATAAAATGTATCACCAACTAGGGTTCTGTTGGTGAATCACGACCATTTCCACCATTGGGTGTGTCTAACCAGTGTGTAGAAAAAAGCGATTTGTTGTATTTTTTGTTATGCTATTTGCTAACCTCTTTCCATCCTGACAGCAATCTCTGAGTGGCTTTACTATCTATCTATTTATATAAATATATATTTTGTGTGGAAAATGTTCGTCCAATCGTTGCATTCGGTCTGAACGCAATGATAGGATTTACTACTTGCCTTCGAAACCATATACGTGTTGGAGGAGGCGTGGTTTTGTAGACTGCTCTGGAGAGAGGGCGGGATCTTGTACTTTTAAAGCTAGGTTGCTGTTGCTAGCCTTTTTGAAATGGCCTGTTTTACCTTTAACTGGCTATAGGAGCCTCACTGAGACACCTGTTGTGGTGCCTTTGGAAAGGCAGTGAGGCGATTAAACAATAGTGGGTCCCCTGCGAGCCGGCGCTGAAGTGCCGTGCTGGATCATTATCACGCACACTCACACAAACAACAGGACCATTAAGAGTGATTACAAGAGCTGTCTTTCTCTGTTTCACTGATCTTTGGCTATAGAGAGAGCGAGAGAGGGGCTATAATCACCTCCCTCATAATTCAGGGCGGCTGCCAGGAACCGTATGCTGCTTCCTGCTCGACATCAATAAAAATAAACGCAGGGACTGTTTCGTTGAATGCGTTCCAAATAAATAAGTGTCGATCTGACACTCTCAGCCTCAAGTATGGTGATTTAGACCTCAGAAATGATTAGCCGGAGCGTTATAATCATTGTCGTGAAAGTCGTACGATGCTGAAGCCTCTCGTTCCGCGCTTTAGTGAAACAAGACTGGCTGTGTTTAAAACCCAGTGAACTATCTATCTAGGCAGCATTTTAAAGGCATTATTGGCTCACATCTGACGCAAGTATACGTCCGTTTGGCTTAATTGTTTGTTTGTGTTGCATGCATGCTTGGCTAAGAAAGCAATTCCATAATGCACTGCAACGAGCTTAGTGGTAAAGTCCACACAAGATGGCAAACAAAGCTAAATAAATGTTAGTTGTAAATATTACAATATAATTGTAATTATTATACATAATATGGTTTAGAAGTGTCTTAAAAGTTAGCTTAATCTATTTGAGATGTACTAATTCACTCAATTATTTGTGCCAAGTAACAAACGTGAGGAACATGCTAATGCCGTGAGGAGTGCTATTTGCATGATAGACAGCCGCTTATGTCAAGCATTTGTCACTTTTGAGCTTCCATTTCAGGTAAGATGCTGCCTTAGAAGGCCACTGCCAAATGTAGGCAGTATGCAGCAAGACAGCTCACTAGGGTTTGGATCAGAGCCATTATAAACTCTAGAAATGTTTTTCAGTGGAGGTTGTTCGTCCTGTGCATCGTGATGCTTGATAGTAATCTGTTTCTATTTTACTTCGCCTGTAGGATTTCCCATGGCACCAAAAAAGACATTACCATTTTAATCTCTGGAGATACAACAGCAGAAATGTGTGTTTCTTAAGAGCACAATTTGCAGCTTGCATCATATTACATCAGAGCTTAGCTGTGGTCCAAAATTCCAATTTGCTCAGTTTGACTAAGAAGAATATTTGTTGCAACCTTGCAGAAAATATCTGTTTTCGCACGACTCGCATGTAAACCAAAAAGGGACGCCTTACATCTGGCAGCGAAAAGCAGCAGAGAAACGCATACATTATCATGAAAGCCAAAGCAGACTCCCACCAGCTCGCTGTTACCAGTGGGAGTCTGGTACGCATCTCCCCGGGACGAGGGCTGAGAGTGGCGGGCTCATGCGCTGAGCGCACAGCATTAAAACTACACCACATCAGAGCCAGAGAGACGGGTGCAACTCAGTGGGTGGTCTGGACATTAGCTAACAGCATTAGTCAAACAACTCACCAACCATCTCTCTCTCTCTCTCTCTCTCCAAACTCAGCCAGGAGAAGTGTGGAAGTGGGATCACATCACACCTCTTCTACCCTTGACGGTTTTTGTCTCTTCCTTTTTCTAGCGCGAATCTCGCTTATTTTTACAAGTCTCTTGCAGCATTCGCCGTGAGGATCCTGGCGGTCATTGTGCTGTGCTGGAATGACAAACAGCTATCTGTGCATCTTCTATCTAGAGCGGCGAAAAAACTTCAAGGCGGCGTACCCGCTAGACTAGCGAATCCCAGCCGGGCGTGTGTGTGCCCCACGGGTACTTAAATGGGGTTTATCTATAAACTTCTGTTAATCTACAAAACAGAAAAAAATAATAGATTGTTATAATAGATTGTTTAAATTTCACGATTATCTCAAAAACTCATGATTTATTTCGGGTCATTTTTAGGGAACGGAAGCAAAATTACGTGTGCAGATTTCATCAGCTGCACCTTTTGTTTTAGTAATATTAATGACTGTAACAATATTAGTGATAATGTAACATGAATTCCAGTATAATAGGAGTTGAAAGAGCACTTTGTCGTTTTCTAAGGGGCCATTTGGGGAACTTGAAGACAAATTTAGTACTTCAACTACAATAAGAGCAACAGTGAATAAGTGCTATAGACAGGTCTCAGGTATTCCAACACAGTGTAAGAAGCCGAAATATATATATATATATTATTTTTTACAAAAGAAGTAGAAGTAGAGGTAGTGGCGGTGTGTTAGTTGATTAGTTAAAGGAAGTGAAGGTGAAATAGTTTTTAGTCGTTTCTTGAAAACCGCTAATGCCTCAGCCATTCTGATAGAGTTATGAAGTTCATTCCACCAACCGGGCAGAGTGACAGTAAGAGTCCGGGAAAGTGATTTCTTCCCTCTTTAGGATGGAACCACAAGGCGACGATCATTAGCTGAACGCAGTGTAGTAATGAGACTCACCCTTAAATGTGACCTTAGACAAACAGTATAAAGACGAGAGAGAGACAGAACCCTTAAGATAGGATTGTTATATTAAAAATCAGCAGCGTAACAGGGTCATTTCATATCCGTTTGTAATAAATCATAGCTTGAAATCTTTTATAGATGGTAAAACCGC
>JAZGTJ010011484.1:0-16866 GCA_036877575.1 Botia almorhae
TGGTCACCATTCACTTTCATTGTACTGTATTTAAAAAAACGGCATCAACATTCTGCTACAGTAAACTTCTGTTTTGTGTTCCACACCAGACTGAAAATTACGATTTGGAATGACATGAGCGTGAGTAATTTTCAATTTTTTGCTGATCTATTCCTTGGAAGTCTCACCCAACATCTGTTCTTATAAATGAAAGCTCGGCTTTCATTATGATCCATTAATTTTTAATCAGAACCACACTTGACTCACGCTGCCTACGAAAAATGAAGACTTTTCATAAAAGAGGAGTGTTATGAGAGGAAGTAGGAAGGTTTTGCTTTACCTCATGACACGTCTGGGACAGTTTGTCCCTAAATGACTGTAATCTTCAGGTCAACCGCCCTTGCAGTTGACCTGTTCAACACAGTTTACAGGGGCCGTGATTAAACTTGAATAGATATCTAAAATGGTTCTTGTCTCTTCTGTACTTTACACTGGACCGTGATCAAAGGCTGAACCTCTCCTGACCTTCAATGTTTCAACTATGTTTCATGAAGAGACATACTTAGCAGCATTTACAAGGGGAATTGTCCATTATCTAGTGAGGGACACTGTGTTCTGTGTTGGTCTTCCTGTTTTGGATTGCTATGAGAGCCTTTAGTGGTTTTTGAGAAATACCAGAAGAACGTTTTGCATTACTAAATAAACTATAAAGATAATAGGAATACAGACTGTAAAATCTGATGGAAAAATTGACAATTTATTGCTACTTTTTATAATTTACATCCACTCAGAAATGTCAGTTTTATATTAGACAATGTCACCTAACCTTAATGTATATGCACTAGCTTGGCACACTATAGTCACTGTAAACAGAGTCAATTTTTCAGTCATTTTTAAAATGTTGAAGCAACATCTACTTATTATATTATTAGGGGTTGAATATTAAATATGATAGGAGATGGAAATGGATCTCTGTTTTGCGGGACAACGGATCAGCTACAGAGAAAACAATACCATTTGTCTGAGAGGAAAGTTTCTCAGAAATATGGCATGTGTTTATTAAATTCACGATTAATAGCAAACGTTCAACTGCAGCTGCTGCTGCTAGCCTCAATAATTCCACATCAGATTTCCTCTGTCCACCTCAGTCATTCACACACGAATGCAAAACTTAATCTGGATCTGAGGCAATGCAAAGAAATGCAATTTGTGCTTGACTTGACAAAATGCTTGCCGTGCGGCTTGTGTATTAAAGTGGGGAGTTAAAATTGTGCACTGCTACATCTGAATTTGGCTATAAAACGTTTGTAGACATGCTAAACTGCTTGTAGACATGCTAGACTGCTTGTTTCTTTCCTTTGTCACTGGACCATTAAACAAGATTTGTAGCATTTACAATCGGAGTAAAAGCAAGTCTACATCTTACATTAGTACTGCTTGTTGAACTTGTTTAGAAGCTTTGAGATTGAGTTGACCTTAGCCAAATCCATATTTAATAGTTTTCCTGACCAAACGCATCATATTTGGATAATATGAATCAGTCAAATACTAATATTTATTTAAGAAAAATGATCCTCAAGAGTTGATTTGATTCAACAATTCTGTACCTGTAATAGTTTCCTGTAATTTAACAGTAATAATTTCATACAGCCATAGTGAATAATGGATGTCGTTGGATGTGATTTTTTTTTTTCCTCGTTTTGTATGTCGTGTTGTGATTGCAAGGAACATGAGATTATTTAATAATGCAGGTCCTCAAAGTTCTGCAATATGTTACAATATTCTCAGTGACATCATGCTTTCTTCTGAAGGAAAATGAGGGCTGTCAGATGTTTGGGTGATTAACATTGTATTCCTCATCTGGGCTGGCACATGTACAGGGGAAGTTTGGTGCTTTTGCGTCACTCTGCATGTTTTTTTCCGAATCTCGCGTGGACGTGCTATAGGTGCGTGAGTGTGTGAAGGCTTTGTGGAGGAGGGAGTATGTTCTTTCTCCTCTGATTACTGTGGAGATCTGCCCAAGGGGAATTAGGAGTTCAGAGGCAGTGGTTCTCCAGAGAGCTGCACCTCAAATAGATGCAGCGTTGCTCGCGCTACACGCCCTGCGCGTAACAAGACTGCGTGCTAGAGCAACGAAACCCGAGATCCTTTACAGCCAGGTTTCAGAGGGATGATTATCCTGTATGTTTAAAAGGAGGAGGATTTGGGAAGCTCTAAAGGACAGGAAATGAAGTAAATGTGTTTTTAACACAAAGATGCACCTTTTGATTCTACTTGTCCTCACTGAAGCAGCACTGACTATCATCTGTCAGTTAAGGGAGCGGTCACAGTTCACGACTACAAATTTTGAACTCATTAGGACTAGGTGAGATGGGGATCACCCAAAAAGTTTGTCCTGGTCCCTGTGAAGCTCAGTAATATTTAGAAGTGATAATAAGAAGAAATAAAAATAAGTGAAAAATATATTTTTAAATGATATAAACTTAGTTTCTCTGATTCTCTTCAGCAGTTATAGACATCTAGCCCCAAAGTAAACAGAATGCCGTTGCTTGTTAACTTTATGTAATAATCCTTAAGAAGACTTGAAAACAGATTTAATCTCTGGCACTTAAGATCGGCTTCGTTATTGTTTTGGTGAGAAATTGTTGCCCAGGATGAGCGTGTTATGTCCAGCAGGTCTCTGTTGGCATGGCAACTCCCTCCTATTTGTAACACTATATGTGCTAGCCACTGCTCACCAGGCTTTTGTCCTCCATCATGTGTTTCTTAATCATGCGGTCACCATGACTTGTCATCACGTTGTCCTCACCCCCTCTGACTCGTGTTGTTCTGTTTTTCCTGGAGATCATCTCTTGGTCTCCTAGACTTGGGGTCGTGAGTAATGCAGACACAGACACCCTGGATCATCTGACACTGGGTTTAGATGAGGTGATGAGGAAACTTCTGCACCAACTTACTACATGCAACAGGCAGAACATGAGATGAACATGTTGAGAGTGTATTATAAGAGTCGACAAAACTTTTCCTAATTGTATTATTTTAAACTATTCCTAAATATAGCTTCATAGACTAGGCTTGTTGGCTGTCATGGCAGAACATTAAATGTTTTCTCGTTTGTAAGTTGTTTGGATAAAAGCATCTGCTAAATTAATAAATGTAATGTGAATTGCAGTTGTAACTGTTTTCTTGTATAATACTTTGTCTAAGTTTGCACTACTGCAGAACAACTCCTAAAAGTGAATTAGCAGCAAACCGGTTTCTGGTTAAGTTGATAATATTGTTTGTATGTCTGCTTTCCATTTCTATGTTTTGGCGCATTCCCTGATGAGGACTGCTGTCTCTGGGGCTTATGTACCCATCCAAACAGCAAGTTAAGCTGAAGTCATCTTAATATTGTCTCTAAAACTGAGCTCATCTTTATATAAACATCACATTTGTTTTTGAATTTCATCACATTTGTTTCAGGAGAGCATTGATGGCTGTGAGTAGAGATTGTTATATTTGAATGTTTAAGTTGAGTTTAGACATTTACATGGATGGACAGTTGGTGAAGAGCTTGGAATTGTTTGCCATCAGCGTTATGATGATGTCATTTTCCTGTGATGAGTAGTTAGTCACATGATATTTACAGCGCTGGTAATTTACTCAAAATAACCTACAGGACATTCAGAACTGTTTTAGTGTTTTTGCACTGTAGCAGATATACAGACATATCCAAGCATAGAGTCCATACATTTGATTCACATGCTGCATCCTAGCAATGCATACTTTTCAACCTCTGGAGAATGCTCAGCCTTAAAAGATTAATGACACACTTCAAACTTCTCAGTGGACAGTTTCGAAAGTCATTAGCCACATTCAGTTGTGTTGCCATTAGGACAACACAGAAACTGATCCTACGGGAGAAAGTCAAATTATTTATCTTATCACACTATTGAAATTAATTTGTTAACTGCACCTGCTCCTTCTTCTCAGCTGTTTGGTGGTAAAATGCTTTCAGATTTGTCATCGTCCCCCGGGAGGTCAGGAATCCGTTGTGCTGTAACAGCGTGGCCGTGCGCTTTTGTGAGAACTGTTTTCAGAGCATATTGCGTTTGAAGACTTTTTTTTGATCCAGACTTGGTTGGTTGTTGTAATCACGTAAACCTTCCAGGAAATATTTAAATTCGGTTGCGTTAGCTATTTGAGTGTCACGAAAGTTCCAGACAACGTGATTACACTGAACATTTTGTCTCCGTGAGATCAGTTTTGTTTCAATGACTTAAGCCTTTTTAAACAATTAAGTGACAGTACTTCCTTGTGTAAGAGTTGAAAGGTGTCACTCATTATCCTGCGCAATGTTCCTGGCAGCACGTTCATCAAATGTAAATACAGTATCTGTTGTCAGTTTACATGCTCAGTAGCTGAGGTAATGTGCTTTTGCAAAACAACAATGCCCTTCTGACCTAGCATATAGACTGAGGGATGCTGGGTGTTGATGTGACTAATAAACGCAGTTCCTCTAGTGCGCCTCAGGTTTCATCTAAATAATACGATTATACTGGCCTCAGTCAAACTTCCTACCATGTGCTTTTGACAGTCCTTCATTTAATGAACCGCTGTTCTGAGAGCTGCGTGGCTGCAGCCAGACCCCTGCACCTGTGTATGTATAGACGGACAGGACCCCTGCTTGTTCTGGACACATAATGACAACAGTGACCTCATCTCTCATGACATCATGGGAGAGCATGTGCAGGTCATGCAGATGTGAGCCTTGCTTTGCAGAACCGCCACCCCACAGCAACAGATCCATAGCCAGCCCGCCCTGCCCACTGCATGTAAGAGACCCACTCTGCAATTACCACAAGACCACCACATTCTCAAGTGCTTGTCGCATTATATGCAGTCTCTGCACACACTTTATATTTTCATGCGCTAACGGATGCATTAAAAATCCATTCTCAGAGAAAACTCTCATGAGATGAGGTCAGTTTTATCCCGCCAAGCACGATTAAACAGGAAATTGTTTTTATCCCTGATGTCCAAAACTGTGATGAAAGTATTAGCATACTCACATTCCCAAACATTAGCTGACCGGACAGGGGAGACACGATCACATTTCAATGTCTTTCACCACACCTTCTCCCAAGATGCTTGTTTTCCCCTGCAAATGACCACAGTAATATTTCTGTTAGAGTGACAGATGTAGGGAACTGCTGCCATACAACAGTCTATTAACTATAATTAAAATGCATCTTATTATTATGATTTAAGCACAATTTATCATCTGGGCCTGTTTTTTTTCTCTTTGGCTGTAATGCTGATCTTGTTCTCACTGTTTAGACTTCTGGCACTCTTGGTGTCTGTCCTGGTCTTGGACAGACACCATTTTTTGACAAGAAAATCATGCAGGTTAGCAGTTTATTTAACAGTGTCTTTTTTACATGTTATATGTACTTATTATTTTAATTATGTATAATAAATTATACATATTTACATGCAAATAACCCCAATTCTAACACTGTATCCAACTCTTTAGTAAGTACATGTTGTTAATTAATGTCACTCTGTACTTAAATGTGTAATTACACTGTAACAAGGACACCTTAAAATAAAGCGTAACCTCATGCAGTAACATTGAACAAATGTAAACAAACCACCAGCGCTTTGGTACACTCATGAAGAGATTTTATGCCCAGAGCTACATGATGTAAGCTTACTGGAAAAACTTTCATTTTCGACCTGCTCTGACATTTCATATGTGGCAGCTTGTCCCTTTTAACATATTCACAGTTTCGTTTTGGACAGATGTAGACTGAATAGTGGCATGTGTTTTTTTCAGACTCTTTAAAAGTGCCATATCAGTGGAAAAAAACATGGCAGAACTGAGGGGCAGGAACCCTTACATTCCTTATGGGTGACATAATGCCGATCATATTAGGTGGCCGTTTATTTGCCATAATTAAAACAAACATCTAGCACTCGTATTTCACATGTATAATCATTGTATTTGTAAACGATGACGTAGTATTACAGTACATATGATATCATCATTTTCTTGATGTTTAAATATTGCAGCAAAAACCTTTGGGACCAAAGTTTGTAACACTTCATGTACCTGTTTTTGTTCTGAACATGCATAACTGATGGTGGTAAGTAATTGATATTTTTGGCTTGTGTGTACTAAAAACTAGAGAAAGGTGTTAAGCTGACCTCAATGAAACATCTGCTAGACATTGGCTGCCTTCTGTTAAGTATCTCCCACTCCACCCAGTCTGAGCACAGAAAAAGTGGGTTGCCATAGCGTTTGCTCTCAGCATTGGGGAAACAGGCCAGCACTGTTCAGACACTAGTTCCACCTTCTAGCTCAAAGATCACTGGCCTCATTCTATCTGCATTCCTTCAGCACTTTGCTTGTACATTTTTGACAGCCAAAAAGAGCCAGTGAGTTAGATCATCTAATGCAGGGGAGCTGATAAAGGTTTGCAGTGCATTGTGGGTAAATGATAATAGATGTGAGTCATGTCTTTGGAAGTGCTGTAACAGAATCCAAACATGTTAGTAATTTGGAAATCATTTAATATTACCTGAGTGCTTATCTTGGGTTGGGTCACTTAAACATAACATAACACGTGATTCTGTTTGGTGTCGCTATTGGCATAGAACTTTTCACCTTTAAATAATGGTTTTGTTCGTGTAAATTAACTATTAGCTACTTAAGTACACAGTTTTAGCTAACATTTTCTGCAGTGTGTTATAAATATAAAGTGTAAAACAAGTGGTGTAATTCTATAAGCTGTCTCTTGGTAAATGTTATAGAAATATAAATACAGACAAACATGTTGACTTGGATTTAATATATAGTACGAAACAAAATATATAGTATTTTGTTCTGTACTGTATACATGTCTACAATAAACAGTCATTTTGATCACCATTAGCAGTAATGTTGTAAGCTGCTCTGTTTTGTGTTTACTAAAGGGTTCTTAGCAGTGTGACACTAATGGGCAGTATGACCTCTCTCATTCCTACAAGACTGTGCTATTAAACAGATCCTTTAAAATGGGCCTTATCGGCTTACATCATCAAAATGAGAGCAGATGGTCAACCCCGATTCTTTTCACTCCAACTATATGCATACATTTTTTTTACTGTTTCTACAAACCAATCTCCCACATTCCTCCCTGTATTAGAATACCGTAGGTCAGCTTTGTGTTAAGCATAATTTTATAAGCATATACATGAGTTTCCTATAAAAGAAAGCATTTTGTATTTTGCTCCAATAATTGAACTGACTGTCGTTTTATCTTACATGTGATAAGGTTTTCTGAAACCTCAAAATAATAACCGGATATATCATGTCTTCTCTGTGACAGGCTGTCTGTTTTCATACATTGAACATGACGTTGTTGCTCCGGGACAAGATCTTTTGTGTTTGATCCCATGTTTATGTTTCACTAAGCAAAGCAATTCCTCTTGGCTGTTCCGTTTTACAGTACAATTGTCAAACAAACATTGTTTTTGTGTTGTGTTTGGTCTCTTTATTTTTGACGGCTCAGTATATATACAGAGATTCAATATTGTATTTTGTGTATTTGATAGTCTTGGTATGTTTAAAAGCATTCTCCTCACATTACAACTTTGGCTTAACGAAGGGCTTAAGTTTGGGGGTTAGGTATATTTGTTTGACCACTCACAGAATGAAGAGTATTTTGGAAACCTGTTTGAAATCAAACATGATTTTTGCATTTTGCTTGATAAATTCAGTTTACATTGTTTACTAGAGCTGATGTGAGCGAAATTATAATTGTGGTCAGTTTAGATTGAAGAAAGATTTAAAAATTACTCTACAAAAAATATCATACTATGGCAACGTACTAATTCCTTCCGCAGTTTTAGCTAAGCTTGTATAGAGTAACATATTGCAGATATTCACACAGGTTACACACGTCTGCATTTCAGTATGAATCTGTTTCCAATTTTTTCAAGGGCAGAATATATATTTCCCCTTAGCACATGTTCTCATGACCGCGCAGATGAAGCTAACGTTCTGTATGAATAACCCAGAAAAGTGGCTTCCACCTTTGAAAGAAATTTCTTTTTATAAAACATTTATTCACTCTCACATTCAATGTTAAGATGTAACGCATTTAAACGTTCAGTACATTAGCCCTACACCATGTTTGGGTGTAAACTAAGGTGTTGAGATTTAAATGAGAAATGATGTTGACAGAACAGAAAGGTCAGAAGAAATTGAGAGTGGACTTCTGTGTTATTACCTCTGAGAACATTCGGTGCTCCACCATCTAAGGGCTTTATTTAATTAGTGACCTTGGGGAGCGCGTGACTGTATTAGCATAGTTGTTTTGACAGCTTTTAAAACATCTGTGGCCTCAGTTTTTTTCTTGTGTGTGAGCCATGCTTACATTTCAGGAACGGAAACTCTCTTTGTACCGGTACTAAACCTCTTACAGATGTTGAAAAGATATAATCGTCTTTGATTGGGTGTTCTTGCATTATACCAAAAATTAATCATCTGAGGAGACAAATGATATTTAAACAATAATATACTCTGTAATATAAACATAATGTAATATAAGCATTAATATAAGCATGTAATATAAGCATTTTAAAGGATTCAATCACCTGAAAATAAAAGCACTGTCATCGTTTACATATCTTTTGTGATTTCCTTTTTTCTATGGAACATAACAGGACAATTTTTCAGGATAAAAAAATGTTAAAGCTTGTAATTCGATTGATTGTAATTATGTAAAAAGAGTGAGTAATCCTTTGTGTTCAAAGAGAAGAACGTCATATGGGTTTGGAATACCATGAGGGAGAGTAAATACAATTTATGGAAACTTTTACTTAAAGACACTTGAAACTCTTGAAGTGGTTTTGCAGTTAATGGCATCAACACTCATTCTGGCATATTGATATTTGCGATTCAGTAGGTGGTCCTGGTGGATCTTTCTTAAGATTTTAACTCAACAAATAGCTAATTCAATACTCAGAGCTGCAATGTTTTTGGCCTCTGATTAATTCATCAATGATCCGATGAACAGGACAATAAGTTAAATTCGATACAACAGTTTTTGTCTTGGGCAGTGCCAGGAAAATCACACACATGTTGAATGCAGTAAAAAAATATAGTACCAACATTTCCTGTAAGCCCTAACAGAGTTTCATTATGTGGAGTTTAAAAGGTCATCGTGAGCAATGAATGAGTAAGTGCTCTTCAAAACAGTTTAAGGATCTTTCAGAATCGCTCCCCTGAGCGACCAATTACAATATGATGGATGGAGGATCTAACTCAAAACAGCAACCTTATTATTTTCAGCATAGCACAGATTGGAATGTCACTGGTCAAAAAGGCTCTTATAGTGATTTTAGTGTAGCTGTGCTGGTGATTAATGACTCAGTACTGTCATGTAGAGAAAGGTTGTGAAATACCACTGCAATATACGTGCATGTAAAAAAACAGCCATCTGAGCACTCCCAGGAAACACCTGAGCACCAGAGGCCACGGTCCCAACTTCAGTCAGCTGGTTCGGAAGTGTAGTGGTACAATGGTAGTTGTGTTATTTCTACCAATAATGTGTGTTGGTTAAATGCTTGCGCCTTGTTTGTTACGGCATGGCTTTTAACAAATACAGACAGTTGCATCTATGGATGTGTATACATGCTAACAAACAGAATCCCTCCAGTATCACTACATCACAAAAATAAGAAAATCCGAAAATAATTGTAGTGGAACTGCAGGTAATCCAAGTAAATAGTTATTTGACCTCATCATTTAAAATTTATCAGTACATAACATTGCAACAGGTAAGATTCTTGTATCAGATTTCTCAATAACTGCACCCACGAGCCCGCAGATGATGCAGGAGATCGCATTTATAGGCACGTGGGGAGAACTGACAGCATGACCATGATTTTATTCACATGCTACATCATATGTGATTCACTTCAGCGGGCTGATTATGTAATGGATGTTCCATTGATTCACTCTGCTGGCAGTTGAATGCATTAGTGACTTCTGGAATGGAAATCCCCATTTCAGCCCGGCAGAAAATATTCATATAGAGTGCTGTATTTTTCTTACCCATATACTCAGAGTTACAGGCCTGTAATTCCATAACGCACTGCTTTGTGTAGCCATAATTAAACATTTTATTAACACCTCAGCTGTGTAATCTTTACATTTAATCATGTTACTACACATTACATACTGAAATTAAAACGTTGAATTATTTTATAAATCCAAGACTTATAAATTAATGTAGGGTCTTATAATTTTAGCAAACAACGTCATAGGCATAAAAAAATCTAGTAAACTTACTCAGACCACTTTATCTGAATAAACTGTAAGTGGAATAAACATATAATGTAATGTAATGTTATGTAATATAATGTAAGTGGGATAAACAATAATGTCATCATGACATCATAATAATGATGTCATAAGCTGGTGCTAGTGCTAGAAAACTAGAACGGTCAGGACTTGAACTGCTGTAAAATCTTAACTGCACGTTCCTCAATGCTTTACTGTAAGATTAATCTGAGCCAATGCAACACAAATCTCAGCATATACAAAAAATGTGTTGTATCCTTATAGACTGAGGAATGACAAATGCAATAGACACACAGGCTATAGTACATGACTTACAATCTCAGCTAATTAGACAGCTGAATAGCATAAAGACAAAGCGTTTAAAGGGAATGAGCTCATGTTACGCTTTATGCTTTAATTCCAGCGTAATAATTTGATTTGAGTGGCTTGACATCGTGCTGCTACTGTGCTCTGGAATGTGTGTCACCAAGATGGATTACGAGCAGATATGCATAAATGCGTCATATATGTTTCAGTCCAGGACTTGTGAAGAACATACGGACAGAAATGTGGAATTTTCATAACAAGCCAGTGCAGAGCAGATCAAACTAAATCACAGGAACCTTTTGACAGGGAAGATTAAATGGTAGTAAAGCCTAACCAGTAACAGTCATTTCATTGAATTCTTTTTCCATATTTGTTACACCAGTTTGTACATGAACATCCTTTTTTAATGTTTAAAGGACACATGCTGGATTTACACATTAGATGTTTTTAAGTTAAGGATGTTTAATCATGTTTTTAAGGTTGGTTCTGTGTGTAAGGTCTAAAAACATTTGTAATATAAATGACATATCTCATTATATCACAGATGTTTTGCCACTGTCATGCTGCTATCAGCCAATCAGTGCTGATATTGTTATTTTTCTGCTGTGTGATTAATCGCATGGCATTTACGGCTCATGGTGATTGGCTTAAAAGTTGTGGTTAGCAAACGATAGTAGATTTAAAACCATGCACTTTCGAGAAACTTCTATTACGGTGAACAGGAATGTTACCGTATTTGCATTCCCAGGTACTACAGACACTGTATATGAGATCACAATAAACTCGGTTAAGCTGAGAGGCAGTTTGTATTAAGTGACTCCACACCACACCCTACCTAAGGGTAGTGAAATAATACCACAGTAAATATCACTTGAGTCTTAAAGGATTAGGGGTCTGACAGGGATGTCAGTCATGTGGAAATTGTCCTTAGGTCTCATGATGGACAGATCCAAACGCTCTCAGGTTCTTCTGAACGTTGTGTTGAAGTGAAAGCTTGGCCCTTTCAGCATGTTGGGCCCTGCCTCGCTTGAGTTGTGTTTACAGAACAGAGGTATTCTAAGCACAGACTGGCAGAAGAATCAATCTCTCATGCTCAGCAGCTCTTTGACTGTGTGGAATTTTTTCCTTACCCTGTCCATAATGGCAGAAAATGCCAGACTGAGCAAAGAACAGCAGGTTGAAATACTACGACAGCTTAGAAGAATAACTCTGACTCGCCTACACAAAGACACCGTGTAGCTGTCATGAATGAGCCTCAGTTTGTTGGATTGGAAAACAGTGGTTATGCCGTAAAACTAGCCCAAATGAACAGTAAAGTTTTCACAGTCAGGCTTGCGTTGTGCAGGTTGACAGTGCTGGTGTAGTTTGTAAATGGCAGCTGTTAACCATAAAAGTTAATACTTTTACTCTCCCATGCGGGTCATGATCTTAACAGCCAGTATTTGGTAGTGAGGTAATTGTGGATCAATGCTTTGGCTCTCCCAGTCTAATCAACTCCATGTGATGTTATGAATATGTTGCACGTTCCAAATGTAAAACGTATGTTACTTTCAGTGTTATTTCCCAAGTCACTACCTGATTTAGGTTATATTGATCCTTACCTTGTTTGTTTTATATATGCATTATAGAAATTGTTTTTTATATATGCATTATAGAAAAAAAAGATCTCTGTGGTTTGATTAATTCTAGTTATATACTGTATAATGAAGGGTAAAAGTCTGGGCTACACGCTCCACAACTATAAAGTGATGTAGCCACAGATTTTAGACCACAATCTACAACACACAGTATGCAACTTTGCATGCTTTAAATAGTAAGAACACAGTGCCAATTGGAATATGCATTAGTTTACATAATATAAACAATGTAAGAGAGAACACAGGGACATACTACAAATACACAAGAACACAAAGTATACTCATAGCTTAACTGGTAGAGCATTGTGTTTACAGCACAAAAGTCATGGGTTCGCTGATGTACAGATGAAAAATGTACTGGAATGCACTGCAGGTTTCTTACAACCTACAGACGCATCTACTAAATGCATAAATGTTCAATGGTATGCTTGCCTATTTGCTGAACACACAAAGTATCTATGCAGTGCTTTTAAAAGATATAGATTAACAATACTCATTAAGCTTTACACTGTAGCTGTTACACATCACATGAATTCAAATGAACTGAAATCCCTGACACTTTAAACACTAAAGAAACTGTTGCTGCTTGCTAACATCAGCGATTTAGAACTTTCTAGTTATTTACAAGCATTTGTAATAAATCTAGCATTCACCCGCGAGTAGCTACAGATATGTGATGTGTTGTACTGACTACCAGAAGAGATTTTTTACTACTGTGTGTGTAAATTCTGTACTGCAGTGCACATTCATCTTGTAAATAAACTATGATCCCAAAGGCACTGGCACTGTCTACCGGGTGTCATGGCTAATCCTTCAACCTACCCATAATAAATGTACAAGATTTGTCAAACAAACCATTGAGTTCTGAGCTGCAACATGGCAGAGGAAACACACCTGTACAGAGCCAAGACAATATGCCTCTTTTCCTACTCTGTTACCATGGTGCTTCACACAGTTATTGTAAATACTGATACTGTGTTGTCTTCTCTTTTCAATCATGTTGTGCGTCTTCAGTGATTTGGTTATGCTTCAGTGTGATGACCGGCACCCTAGAGACCCTTAATGAGCATCAGCTTCTAAACAATGAGACCAAAAACAAAGTTCTCATTGTGAGAAGAAACGTCAACGTGATGAAAAGCTTTGTTAGTTGTTCGTTTTTTAGTATTGTAGTGACGTGATGTAGCAGCATGTGCAGAACATTGATCGTTTTTTTAAATGATAAATACTAAGCCACACAACACAAATGGCGAATATTTATGTACTTTTGTATGTATGTTTATATTTGAAAAGCAATTAAATTTTAAACACATAAGGTATGTTTATAAAAAAGATTTTACATTTTTACAGTCATTACCAGGGAAAAAGATAAATGTACACTTCATCTTTTTCAGCTTTTGTGACAACATAATTGTGACAACATGGCCCTGATATTGAGCGTAAACTGTATGGTGTAAGTTGTCACAATCGAATCTGGCATTAAACAGACTGTTAAAGGATTTCCAGTCAAATTTAAACAGTAAAACAATTATGAAACACTAAAGAGTTATAACAACAACAACATTAATATGAATTTATATAAAGTTATAAAACCATATGGTTATATAAAACATAAAACCATTGCTTTGGTCAGTTAAATTTGTTATGGAAATTGTATAAAACTACTAACTTTTAAAACATGTGACAGCTTTCCCCATCATTTGTGTAAGTTCTTTATTGCAATAAACTTTAGGTGAGGTCTGTTTTTTTAGGTTAGTACTGTTATTATCATACCATCATTATTCCTTTCAGAAAGCATAGATCATACAACATAATATCCAGACCGTCTACATTATAATAGAATGTAATAAGCTTGATGTTCTAATTTACAACAGCTTTTTAATAAGCAACAGAATTGGTCAGTCTAGCAGCTGGGCTTGTGTTGCATCCCATCTAACTAAAAGGAATTTCTAATTTCCTAAATAGAAAGGTGCAACAGAATTCCTCATATTCGACTACAACGGGAGTCTGAAAATGAGATTTTGCAGATACGTGTGTGTGGCGCAATGATAAACATTTTCCTGTAAACAAATAAAATGCTACGCTACAAAACTATGCTACATAATAACACTTGAAGACGCAGGTGTGTAAAACATGGTAAATGATCCTCTGTGTTGATACACCTGCAGAGCAAATGCTAGCACTGCCCAAGATCATTTATCCTCCACAATTTGGTTGCTAGGAGACTTCATTGTTGACAACCGAACACCTGCAGAGCTAATGATAGCATTGGGATGTTTTTCTTTTTAAGTCATCTTACAAACATCATGCAATGAAGCTCTCCGGTACGGAAAAGAGATCGGAAATATTGAGCTGGAATATCCCACATCCGATATCGAATGGAACGCAGTGTCAGTGTCGTACACAGCTGTCTTCCTGTGCAGAGTAACAAATAAATTACATTCAAGGAGAATTAAACAAGTCACACCAGACAACCAGGTTTACTTAAGTATTTAATATGTGCAAGATGTTGTGTGACAGCCAAGTGAACAGAAGAGCATGTCATTAGTTTGGGTATCTTGCAGGTTCAAAACATTTAATGATTACCAGAGGACTGAATAAATCCTTCTTAGAGTGTCAGAGACCTGTTTCATAGGTATACATTTACTTTCATACACACTACCTTGTGAACAGTGTTAGGGTTGCTTGATCCAACTATGACTATGCTGATCCTACAGAACCAAGATTCGGTTCCAGTTCACTAGTTCTTGCACTAGGTCTCACTAGTTACTGAATGTGATCCAATACAGATCTGTACTAGTTAGCTACTGGTCTAAACTGTAATCAGATTAAATTAGTAAGGACTTTATGAGCAAAGTAAATATGTTGCTATTACCAGGCCCACATTGATCTGCAGTCCCGGATCTCTACTTCCAGAGATTTGGTTCAACTTTGGAATAATATAGTTGCAATTCCCTGGATCAGTTTATCTAGTGATGAACTTTGTGTTACCTGTGGATGATGATGGGGAAGAGGCAGGCAAAGGGAGAGAAGGTCAACCAGTAACAGCTGGTTGTGGTTTGGGCAGGACTGTTGTTGTTGACGTTATCTCGAGAGGACACTGTCCATAGAGACAACAGCAATGTGTAGCCGTGTCATTTCTGGCTGTATCCTTTTTTTTGGCAAAGTGTTCTGTAATAAATCTTGCTGAGATGACAGTTTATGATCCATGGGCAGAGATTTAGTTTAACTAAACAAGACTAAACTAAACAGACAGACAGTGAAAAATTACACAGAGTAACTCCAATTACAATACTGGCAGGACCTTGAATGTGCATGTAGGTACAGTCATTTTAATTTATTTGTTTAATTTTAACCTGTTTTTTAACATGTTTGTGACAACACATACTCTTATCAAAGCTTGTTAAATGAAAGCTATAGCAACATCTACCTTAAAGCCCTCTGGACAAACCAATAGAAATGTTGAAAAATTGCAGCGATCTAAACAAGCATTAATGCCAATAAAAATAATTCAATTAGTTACTCTAGGTCTGGAAGTACACAGATGTATCAGCAACAAAGTGTCCATTGTGAACCAGTTTTTACTTAACTATTCCCTCTCAGGTTTCCACTTCCAACACATTTTCTGGCTTTTTCTTTAGGAATCGGTGGGAGTTCTCGGAAAATTTGATTAAAGGCAAACAGTAAAAATGATATTAGCTTACACACTCATAATAAGCCAGAATTCCAAATGATGTGATAATTCCCTGTATATTACTCATACAGTAGTTTTAAAGCAAAAAAGATTTGTATTATATTTATAGGGGAGAACAGTAAGTGTTGTAAATTAATCAAATCATTTAAAATTTTGTACATGAATTTAGTTACTTTTTCAGTACCTTTTACATTTTGTATTTTAAAATGTTAACACGTATGTTTTTATTATATATTTTATGTATTATATTTTATTTAAAACACATGTGGAAAACACATATAAAAATATACAACTGTGGCAAACACTGTCCTATTTTGTGCAGTTCAAGTCCAAGTACAATGAAAAAGAGTGTTTACACTCCCCATCTGGTTTATTGTGATATTAGTTTATTTTTACTAGTATATGTACAATACATGTCAACATTGTGTCACATGTGAACATGTCAACGTGTTGGATATCCATTTTTGTCCTCTCAATTCCTACAATTAGTATTAATAAGATAACAATTACAATTGTGAGGATGGTGGTCATATACAATAATAATTTTATCCATGTGACTTATTTCTAATTGGTTGAACTGACAATGTTAACAATACTCCACAGTCTCCCCTACTTTTCTATGAGTCGTTAATAAACTAATATTAAACAGAGTTAGGACATTGACCCAAATTTGCACTTGTATCCACTTAATAGTTTATCTTTGGTTGCAGACTCCTGTAAAAATCGTTTACTGTGTTTAGCTGTGTTTATGTGAAATTGTTTATGACGCTAACTCCAAAAAATACCTTTGGCCTTCTCTCGAGGAAAGTCAGCCAAATGCAGTCACAGAGGTCTACACTGCTCCTTACTGTCTCCCTGAAGCTCAGATTCTGTCTCACAGAGAAATGAGAAGTGATTGGCTTTTTATTCCCATTGGT